>CAUYQG010270401.1:0-10495 GCA_963574415.1 Tarsius wallacei | reverse complement strand
CTTGAACGTGACTTTGAAGTGGCCTTTGGAAGACAGGGGTCAATAGGCTTTGCAGGCCATGTGGCTCCGCCACACCTATTAAGTGCTGCCATTGTAATGCAGCCTGGGCAACACAGTGAGACCCCATCTCTGTGAAAAAGTTAAAAATTAGCTGGATGTGGTAGCACATACCCGTAGTCCAGCTCTTGAGAGGCTGAGGTGAGAGGATCGCCTAAGCCCAGGAGGTTGAGGCTGTGGTGAGCCATGATTGTGCCACTGCACTCCAGCCTGGGTGATAAAGTAAGATCCTGGCTCAAAAAAGAAAACAAAACAAACAACAGCAACGACAGTACAGTCATAGGTAATAGATGTGAGAGGGAACCCCCAAAAAACCCCTGGGATTTATTTATAAAAATTTTTGTATTTATTCTTACATGTATAAACTTCACTCATCTTCAAAGTACTCTCCGTTTGATGTGATATACCCATTGAGATGCTTTTTCCACTGCTCAAAACAGTTTCTGAACTTGTCAATTTGGATGCCTTTTAGTGCTTCTGCCATTTTTTGTTTCACCTTTTCCATGTTGGCAAAATGTTTCCCTTTGAGGACTTTTTTCATCTGGGGAAACAAGAAAAAGTCACTCGGGGTGAGAGTGAGATGGTGTGAATAGGGAGGTGGGGGCCCAGGGGCCTTGCTCATTTTGGTCAAAAACTGCTGAAAACTTAGCATGGTGTGGGCAGGCGTGCTCGTAAATCACCCATCATAAAATGAGCAAATGGGTTGAAAGAATCTAAAAAAAAAAATCACTGAAGCTGAATGCAGCTTCTCACAACAACACTAGCTGGTACACTGATGCTGATGGGTTCCTAGAACACTTACCTAGAGAGGGAAGCCCGTACTACAAAGGGCCCGCCCTCTAAAATATAACTCCAGGTTTTTTGGGTCCCCCTCATACATAAATCAAGGAGCAGAGCTGTTTACAATAAAACTTTATTTACAATAACAGGCCGTGTGCCAAAGTTTGCTGATGTCTGTTGTGGATAAAAAAATTTTTTTTCGTGTAAGTACAATATACTGTATACTAGACTCCAGTAGGAAATTATAAGCTCTGAACATGTGGTCACCTAACTCTTAAAAGAATATGCAAGGGGCAACCACCTCGGGTCCCCTCCCACTGTGGGAGCTTTTCTGTCTTCTCAATAAATCTTGCTTTCTAAAAAAACAAAGAAAAAAAAAGAATATGCAGGTCATGTAACTGATAAAAGGAATGAACCTGTGAATATAGGTCCTTAGCAGAGTCTACATTCTAGTAATAAGTCTGTCTACAGTTTTATATGAAAACAATACAAACCTTGCTTCCCATCAGCTGGGTGGCCCAGGGTTAGTAATTTTGGTTAAGAAAATTACTGGGCTGTGTGCAGTGGCTCACGCCTGTAATCCCAGCACTTTGGGAGGCAGAGGTGAGGGGATTGCCCAAGCCCAGGGGTTCAACATCAGCTTGGGCAGTTTGGTGAGACCTGGTCTCTACAATAAATCAAAAAATTAGCTGGGTGTGGTGGCACATGCCTGTAGTTCTAGCTGCTTGGGAGGCTGAGGCGGAAGGATCCTCTGAGCACAGCAGGTTGAGGCTGCAGTAGCCGTGAGCATGCCACTGCACTCTAACCTGGGCGACAGAGTGAGACTCCAGCTCAAAGAAACAAAAAACAACAACAAAAAAACCCAAAGAAAATTACCAAAAGGATGTGTGTGTGTGTGTGTGTGTGTGAGAGAGAGAGAGAGAGAGAGAGAGAGAGAGAGAGAGAGAGAGAGCGCGCGGTGGCGGCATCATCTGTGGCAGAACTCTCCTTGATGCTTGGCCTCTGGAGGGGGCGGTGTGAGGTGGTGGATTTTGGATCACAGGGTTGCTGGAAGGATGTTCTGCACCAGCAGCTGTGGCACATGAGCAGCTATAGCGCAGCGTCCAAGGGCCCGGGCCAGGGAGACATGTTGACATTTCTCTTCCCTTTATTCGGCACCAGAGTCAACAGCTGGGCTGTCTGGTGACTTGGGTGCCAGGTTTGTGCTCTGTCTCTAGTCTTCCGGAAGTGGAGCAAGTTAGGGCTCACAACTAGACTTCCTGGGGGCTGTCGGTATTCCTGATGACAGGACTGCAAAGTGGTGAGGCTTTTAGGAGAGACTCAGATACACCCAGATGTATCCCCGCTCTGGACGATGACGTCTTGGCGAAGACCCAAATCCTTGTGACTTGGGTCATCAGGCATTTTGGCGAATCCAAAAGCTCAAGTGAATTGGGATCTTGGATCAGTGTCACCAGGAGAGTCTCTCAGGCAGTTCCAAGCAACTGGACCCATCAGAGGTCCTCATTTAAAAAGAAAGAAAAGCGTCTTCCAGACGTCCTTCCAAAAGTGGAATCAGATCCGGTCTAGTTAAAGCTGGATCTGAGCGGGTACGTGCTGTGCTGGAGGGGGAACTACAGTGAGTGGTGCAAGAGGATGAACAACAAGACATCGGGGGTGGGGGACTGAGCAACTCGAAGGCCACGGAGCCGCCAAACACAGCTACGCAGAGAACCGCATCTAAGGGGTGCGGTCATGTCAACAGGGGCTAGAGTTGGCATCTTAGACTTTGAGGACTAGACGGTTTCTGTTGCCACTGAATTTGAGACCAGTCTGGCAACACAGATCTCGTCTCTCCAAAAAAAAAGTCTCAAAAAATTAGTTGGGTGTTATGGAGTGAGCTTGTAGTCCCAGCTACTCAGGAGGCTGAGGCAGAAGGCTTGCCTGAGCCCAGGTGATGGAGGCTGTGGTGAGCCGTGATCATGACACTGCACTCCAGTCTGGGCGACAGACTGAGACTCTAACTAAAAAAAAATAGAGAATAAACAAGGAAACGGGAGTGACTGTGTTTCAGTAAAACTTTATTTACAAGAACAGCGGTGGGCCAGACCTGCCTTATTGATTGGTTCACCTGCAAATAGCTGGAGGGAGGGAAAGTGGTGTAAGAAGGCTAAATGTTTGTCTACCACAGCAGGAAGTCAATAGGTAATCTCAAAATTTGACACATCCAGAAACAGTCTGTGATATGTCATGCATAGTAGTATGTGCATTATCATTTGCTAGTTGATACAGCAAGCCTATTGAATTGAAAGACTGTAGGCTTGAAGAAATAGCTAAAAGAGAAACAGGGGTCAAAAGCAGGTGTTGCCGAGTAGGGTAGGTGTTAGAGAAGGAATGTGAGCAGACGGCATCTTTCGTTATCAACCTTGGGTAGTAATTGATTGGTAAAATTCTTGTGCGTGTATGATTTTGATAAGGCATGGCTGAATAAACGTGGATCTAACTCTTCAGATAGTTTTGTTCCTGAAGGCAAGGTGCCTCTGGACAATGAGTGAGACCCCACATCAGGGACTGTGGCTTAGCAAGCAGAGCCAAGACTGGAATTCAGCTGCCAGGCACCCTGGAGCAGTGCACAACCTGCACCGCTATGCAAGACTGATAGGGCAAGCTCCACAGAGGTGCAGGAGGAAGGTTTTAAACCACCCAGGCCTTGAGGAAGGGAAAGCAGCCATGGTGGCTTAGACCCTCGACCAAGTCCCCATCTCGTGTTGAAAGTGGAAGTGCGCCGTGTTGACCCTGGCCCCTTCTCTCCTTCCAGATGACTTGCTCTTGGAGGGCTTCAGCAACTACACGTTTCTCTCCAACGGCTTTGTGCCCATCCCAGCCGCTCAGGATGACGAGATGTTCCAGGAGACCTTGGAGGCCATGGCCATCATGGGTTTCAATGACGAGGAGCAGCTGGGTAAGAGACCTAGCCTTGTGCTCTGGGTACCGCTGGACCAGTCAGGGACTCTTCCATGATTGGGGTGGATGTCTCCTCTCTGAATTCCCTACCTCCTAAAACATTTTAAAAGGGGGACAAGGAAGATGGATTTTATTCCAGGTGGTTTGTTGGTGCTTCATAGACGTGGCTGTATAACTAGGGCTCTTTCCATTGCAAGTGACCCAATTGGCTTCATCAAAAGGGAACATGATTTAGTCTTAATGCTGAAAAGTTCATGGATATGGGTTTCAGGTACAGTGGGATCTAGGAGCTCAAAAGATTTCTCTAGAACCTGATTTCTTGTGGTCCATCTCTCAACCATGTGGTTTCTACATAGGTTGCAGTTTCTTGACAGCAGCATGGCTGAATTCCAGCCCCTCTGGTCTTTGAGCTTATTTCCAAAGAGTTCAAGTCCCTGAGTGGGGTGGGGGTGGGGGGACATTTCACTGACTCTGAACTATTGGCCTAGTTGATGTGCACCTTCCTGAGCTACTTGTTATCATCAGGGATGGAAAGCTCTGGGTGGTTTAGCTATGGTTCCTGAGAATGGCTTCTTGGAGCTGAAGGTGGAAATGCCAGGAGGAGGAGTGATGGGGGGAGTGGGGTTGCCTGGGCTCTCTCTGGAAAGGCAGCTTGGTCAGAACTCAGTATCGATGAGTATTATTCAGCCCACAGCCAAGAAACACTGGGTCTTGAGAACGGGTCACCTCAAGGAGGTAGTCTTGATTTTGACTGTGGGCTTTAAGAAACACTTTTCCTTCTGGGTCAGATGTGGCCCCATGTTCAAGGTTAATCTCTTTGGGGAACACTGGGGCCAGATTGTGGAAAATGTCTCTTCCTTCCCACGCCCACACCCCTCTGCAGCCCTGGAACAGCGCTGTGGTTGCTGAAATATGGCACCCAGAGGGGCAGCTCCTTGGGGGATGACTTGGGGTCCAAGAGAAGAAGGCTCTGAGGGTCACTGGGCACACGGAGGGTGCTCGTGGGCTTTGGTCGAGGTCCCATGTCAGAATCCAATGCCGACGGGCTCCCTGGCTCAATGACACGGGCCCTTCAAGAATGATTTATGGTATTTGGGACACAGGTCAATTTTGTTTCTAATCTTGCTTTAAAACAACAACAAATAATGATTTCGTACTTGCTGTGTGCCAGGCATCTGCTAAATTCTTTATTTTTTAAAGTGCACTAGGTTGTTCAGTATAGTTTCGCTTAGATAATAAAAATCTGGAACAAACAAAAATGTGGATTGATAGAGGGCTTATTAAGTTATTGTCTGTCCTTGTGAAAGAAAACAATGGAGCCTTTTAAATAGTGTTTTAGGAAAACATTGGTTTATGTGGAAACATATATATGTATATATATTTATATGTATATTTAATTTTACATATTGAGTTAATTATATATTTACTAATTTAAATATATTTAAAGTGTTGACATGAGGTGACAAAGCTGTATGCTCAGTGTTTTCTATGTGTTATTTCAGGTATGGTGGGGTCTAGGGATTTAAAAGATCTTGAGGTCTCCTGTGAGGTAGCTGTTGGTGTCCCCAGTTTGCAGGTGGGGAGACTGAGGCACAGAGATGTGAAGGGGCTTACCCAGTAACATACAGCAAGTTGCTGGTGGAGCTGTGACTCACTGAATCTCAGGAATTCCCAAGCCCATCCCTTTGCCTGTTTGAAGGAGATTCTGTTCTTTAAAATCCTTTCAGACGTCTGTGTCAGGGCCCAGGTGGACCCCGAGGAAAGAAAAGCTCAGTGTGTTCTGAGTGGAGATTGGCACTTGCTAACCTCCCTTCCCTTCCAGCCATCCCTCTCCCCACCCACCCACTCATCCACCTACCTACCTGTCCACCCAGCCACCCACTCACCCTTCCGCAAACATCCACCCACCCATCCATCCATCCACCCACCCACCCATCCATTCACCTATCCATCCAGCCACCCATCAGTCTAACCAGCCACCCACTCATTCATCCACCCACCCCCCAACCAACTCACCCTTCCATCCACCCATCTATCTATCCACCCACCCACCATTTATCTGTCCATGCATCCATCTATTTATTCATCCATCCACCTGCTCATACCTACCCACTCATCCATCCACCCACCCACTCACCCACTCACCCTTCCATCAACCCATCCATCCACCCATCCATCCATTAATCTCTCCATACTTCCACCCGCATACCCACTCATCCATCCACCCACTTACCCTTCCATCCATCCATCCATCCTTCCATCCACCATCTACTGTCCACCGCTTCCTTTCTCCCCATGTGTGTCTAGACTTTGGGAATTCAAAGATGACTAGGGCGGGCCCCCTACTCTCCAGAAATTCTTGTGGGAATTTTAGACACAGAAACCATTTTAACAGTAATGTGGGCTGAGTATGGAGTCAGAGAGTCCCGAGTATTCTGGGAACACAGTGTTTTTGTCTGGAGACTCTTGGACAACAAGTGGAAACAAATCTCTACCTTCTCCATCCTACCATGAGCGCCTTGTATGCCTGAAAACTGTGTTCAGAAGCAGAGGGTGCACAAAAATCCCTTTATTGACATATGAGTTACATGTAGAAAGTTGTGTGTGACATAAATGTACAGTGCAAAGAATTGCTATAAACTGAACATAGCTGTGTAACTGGCACTATTTTAAGTGAGAGAACACCACCAGCCCCCCAGAAGCTCCCTCGTGCCCCTTCCAGGAGTCTCTCCCAATTAAGACTGCTGACTTGTAACAGCATAGATTGGTTTTGTTTGTTCTTGAACTTTTCATATTTTCTTTCCTTCCTTCTCTTATTCCTTCCTTCTTTTATAAATAGAGATGGGGTCTCACTATGTTGCCTCGGCTGGTCTTAAACTCCTGGCCTCTGTCGATCCTCTTGCCTCGGCCTCCCCAAATGCTGGGATTACAGCAGTGAGCCACCATGCCCAGCCTGAACTTCCTATAGATGGGCTTATCCAGTACATTCTTGATTGCATCTGGCATCTCTTGTTCAGCATGTCCGTCTGCGAGATCCATCAGTGTTGTTTTTCGTAGCTGTAGATCATTCATTCTCATGACTTGTAGCAGGAGTTGACAAACATTTACTGTAAAGGCCTGAGGGTGAATATTTTGGCTTTCATGGGCTGCACGATCTCTGTTGCAGCTGTTTGACTCTGCCATTGTAGCATGCAGACCACTGTAGACAACATGCAAATGCACAAGTGTGGCTGTGTTCCAATAAAGCTTTATTCATAATAGCACACAGTGGGTGGGTTTGGTCCATGCGCTGTGGTTTGCCAGTCCCTGCTGCGTGATGTACCATTGTATTACAAGGGGTTTAGAAACCATCTGAAGATATCCAGTGTCTGCCATTGTCTTCTCTTCTGTTAGTGGGGAATTAGGTAGTTTAACTGCCCCCTAAACTCAGGAGCTGAGTCTCTTTGGAGGAAAGACACAGGTTGGCTCTGTGTCCCCAGTGACTTTTAGATTCCAAACCTCCAGAGCATCTTGGTGTTGACTCTGTGTCTGGTTTTCTCTCTCCTCATTTCAGCCATGTTGAAGGTGGTATCATCCGTCCTACAGCTTGGAAATATCGTCTTCAAGAAGGAAAGAAACACAGACCAGGCATCCATGCCAGATAACACAGGTACTTGCCACCTTTTCCCAACAGCTGATGACTTTGGGGATGGGAGAAAAGGTCACATTCAGGTATTAGCTATTTATCTGGGGTATTAATAGCAGCTGGCTGGGCTAGTTTCTCTCTTTCTTCCTTTGAGTTGGGGTCTCACTCTGTCGCCCAGGCTGGAGTGCAGTGGCACAATCAGGGCTCACTGCAGCCTTGGCCTTCTGGACTCAGGCGATCCTTCTGCCTCAACCTCCTGAGTAGCTGGGACTACAGATGCATGCAACCATGCCTGGCGAATTTTTTGATTTATTGTAGAGACGAGGTCTCGCGATTTTGCCTAGGCTGGTCTTGTACTCCTAGGCTCGAACAATCCTCCTGCCTTGACCTCCCAAAGTGTTGAGATTGTGAGCCATCCTGCCCGGCTTGGGCTAGTTTCTTATCACTGACTTTTCTTTGTACAAACTTTTTACTGCTCAAGACCTTATGTGGAGGGTTCTTGAAGCAGAGTGGGGAGGGGGGACCTAAAAGTCTTAGATCAGACAGGATCCTTAGGGGTCATTTCTTCTAAAGCCCTCCACTCATTGGTTTTGATAAACAAATATTTCTTGAGCTCTTCTGTGCCAGACATTGGAATACAGCAGGATATGAGACAGGAATAGTCCATTCTCTTTTTCTGAGTTGGAGTCTCACTCTGCCACCCAGGCTGGAGTGCAGTGACATGCTCATGGCCACCGCAGCTTCGACCTCTTGGGCTCAGGCGATCCTTCCGCCTCAGCCTTCCAAGTAGCCAGAACTACAGACGCGCACTACCACACCCAGCTAATTTTTTTATTTATTGTAGAGATGAGGTCTCGCCAAGTTGCCCAGGATAGTGTCAAACCCCTGAGCTCAGGCAATCCTTTCGTCTCGGCCTCCCAAAGTGTGGGAATGACAGGTGTGAGCCACCATACCTTACTAGGAATAGCCCTTCTTATGGCACATACTCAAGTTTTCCTGCAAGTTAGGGGTGCCAGATATCATACAGGATGTCCAGTTGAATTTGAATTTCAGAGAAGCAGCATGCACTTTTTATTATAAGTATGTCTCATTTAATGATTGGAATATAATTTTACCCTGAAATGTGTTTATCTGAAATCTAGGTTGAACTAGGCATTCTGTATTTTCCCCTCTAAATCTGATAACCCTACTCACAAATAAGCAGTATTTTGTGTTTTGAAAAGATTGAGACTGAGCGTGGTGGTTCATGTCTGTAGTCCCAGTGCTTTGGGAGGTGGAGGCAGGAGGATCCCTTGAGGCCAGGAGTTTGAGGCTAGCCTGGGCAACATAGTAAGATTCTGTCTATATAAAAAAAGTAAATTGATAGATGGATAGATAGATATAGTTAGATAGATAGATAGGCATGGTGGTTCACACCTATAATCCCAGCACTTTGGGAGGCCAAACTGGGAGAATTACTTGAGCTCAGGAGTTCAAGACCAGCCCGAGCAACATAGCGAGACCTCATCTCTACAAAAAAAATTTAAAAATTAGCTGGGTGTGGTGGCACATGCCTGTACTCCAGATACCCAGGAGGCTGAGGTGGGAGGAATGCCTGGGCCCAGGAGGTCGAAGCTGCAGTAAGTTGTGATTGTGCCATCGCACTCCAGCCTGGATGACAGAGTGAGACTCCAACTCAAAAATCAGTAATTAAAAGTAATTTTTAAATTAAGAATATAAGCCAGATATGATGGCATGTACATATATTCCCAGCTAGTCGGGAAGCTAAGGTGGGAGGCTCACTTGAGCCCAAGAGTTCGAGGCTGCAGTGAGCTATAATTGCACTACTGCACTCCAGCCTGAGCCACAGAGCCAGATCCCTTCTCAAAGTCAAAAAACAAAAAAGGTCGCCTGGCCGCCACCATCCTTGGTGGCTGAACTGAGAGGAAACGTGGCCACTTTCCAGCTCTGCCCACCCGGCAGCCCGCCCAGGCTGTGTCGCTTTCCCAGCTTCCTCCAGCTCCCCCACTTAGACCCATGGTTGTTTCTGATGTGTCACCCTCCACAAATCGAGCAAGTTGATGGCATCCATACTCCGAGAAGAGAATGTCAGGGACAGAGAAACAAAAAGGCACCATTGCCCAGGGATGGGGAAAAGTCCTAAAATCACTCTATTTGTTGTCACCTCCCACATGCGCATTGTCATGCAGCACTTAGTCTTCATGTGAAGGGAGCAGCTAGTGGTAACTTTTTTTTTTTTTTTGAGTTGGGGTCTTGCTGTGTTGCCCAGGCTGGAGTGCAGTGGAACAATCATGGCTCACTGCAGCCTTGACCTTCTGGGCTCAAGTGATCCTTCCGCCTTGGCCTCCCAAGTAACTGGGACTGCAGGTACGTGCCACCATGCCTGGCTAATTAAAAAAAATTATTTTTAGCTGGGCTCGGTGGCTCAGCCTGTAATCCTGCGCCTTGGGAGGCTGAGGTGAGTGGATTGCCTGAGCCCATGGGTTCGAGACCCGCCTGGGCAACTTGGTGAGACCTCATCTCTACAATAAATAAAAAAATTAGCCAGGCGTGGTAGCGCGCACCTGTAGTTCCAGCTACTTGGAAGGCTAAGGCGGAAGGATCGCCGGAGCCCAGCAGGTCAAGGCTGCGGTGGCCGGGAGCGGCCACTGCACTCCAGTCTGGGCGACAGAGTGAAACTCCAACTCAAAAAAAAAAAAAAAAATTATTTTTGTAGAAATGAGGTCTTACTATGTTGCCTAGGCGGGTCTTGGACTCCTGGCCTCAAGCAATCCTCCTGCCTCGGCCTCCCAAAGTGCTGGTATCACAAGTGTGAGCCACCATGTCTGGCCTATTTTTAGAAAACATTTTAAAATGCAGAACTATATGCAATAATATAGCAATCCACATGCTTGAAATTTGTGAATGAATATATTAGAATATTTCTAGCCAGGCATGGTAGCTCATGCCTGTAATCCCAGCACTTTGGGAGGCTGAGGCAAGAGGATTGCCTGAGCCCAGGGGTTCGACACCAGCCTGGGCAACTTGGCAAGACCACGTCTCTACAAAAAAATAAGATAAAAAATTAGCCGGGCGTGGTGGCATGCACCT
>CAUYQG010270400.1:0-22166 GCA_963574415.1 Tarsius wallacei | reverse complement strand
TAGTTCCAGCTACTTGGAAGGCTGAGGCGGAAGGATCGCTGGAGCCCAGCAGGTCGAGGCTGCGGTGGCCGGGAGCGGCCACTGCACTCCAGTCTGGGCGACAGAGTGAGACTCCAACTCAAAAAAAAAAAAAAAAGAAAGAAACAGAAAAGCCTAGGGAACAGAAGTTTGTTTTCCCAAAAATATAAAGTGGCTCCTTATACAAAGAACTAGGATGTGAACACCTCATCCTCCCAGATTCACGACTCTCAAGACTGTCCCACTATCCTGTGAAACAACCGAAAAGGAGCCATAAGCTCAAGATAAATCCTGGGTCCTGAAACAACTATGTGAGAATGACTGGCTTGACATGCGGGAGCTGGAAGGTGCAACATACTGTAATAGAAAATACTATGATTGTGTAATGCATTGGCGCCAGAGGCTCAATAAAACTGGTACCGTGCAGAATAAAGTGGAAGAAAAGTCATTAAATTCTGGGACTCCACAAGGTTTCTCCCCCAGTGAGCCCATTCTGAGTGTCAACATGGCAAATCGACTTTCCAAAAGTCAGCATCATTGTAACCAGCCACCTGTCTCCCAAGGAGAATGCGATCAGCCAACAAATCTATTATGCCAGAAATTTCCTTGGTGTCAGAAGTCAGAATGCCTGGCAAAAGGCTTGCATTAGAAGTTCCTATAAATGGCTAATCTTGGGGGTTTTCTTGCCTGAGAGCCAGGCAAAAAATGGAAAATTCAAAGCAAGAAACGCATCCCTCTCCACACCTGCCTCCCTCCTCAACCACACTTATACTATCTCATCATGGCTCTAACACCCCTGGCTTATTTCTGGACCCCCAAGTTAATTCTCACACTCTATCTGTAAGTTTGCCTCAAGGGTACCATTTGTGTCACTATCCAAGAAACTGTTGACCCTTAACGCTGGGACTTTGTCCAAACAAACAAACAGACAAACAACAAAGATCCTTTGACATGAAGTTAGAAAGCTAAAAAAGGGACTTATTATTTGATTGCATGAATTGAAGAGAACACCTAAACAATATCCTCAAATGATAAACTTGGCAGCTCTTTGATTTGGGTATAACCACAGAAGTCTCTTCTTTCACTCTTTTTTAATCTAGGTTCATTTCCCAGCTAGCATTCTCTGAATCCTGCACTATACTTTCAAATTCTCCCTCCAGCATCCCATAAAGAGAACTGCCCAAGAAGCCTATCTGACAGCCTACCACCCCCTCTAGCTGGAAGGCCTGGAGACAGACCTGCAGGCTGGCACGGGTGCAGCCTCTGGAGACAAAGCAGGAGGGCCTGGCCCCTTTATTGGTGGCTGCTGTTTCTACCCTAGCAGGCACCTGGCAACAGCCCCCTTTGAAGCCAGGGCAAAGAACAATGTTTCCATCATCTTCTTCGGTGGCGACCAGCTCCATCTCACATCTCCTCCCGGCCCACACTGCTCCTGTCACAGTGATTATGGAGACAGCGTTGTACAGTAATGAGGATCCTCTTGGGCCAGGCGATCTCAGCGTGTGCAGGATGCCAGCTGCTCCATCGCCGGCAACGTCTCCTCAGCATCCCCTCCTCCTCGGCACTCTTCCTCTCTCCCGACTCTGTCCTGTCCTCTTAGCCACTGGAATCACCAGTAGACAATGTCTCCTCTGCCCCAGTTTTAAGGTCATTTATCTTCTTGGTTCTTTAGAAGCAGTTCCAGCTCAAAGCCAGGCAGAAAGCGATAGGTAGTCAGTCATTCTGAGAAACCCTTCTGTTGAAGGTGGGTTTCCAGGGTTGTCTGAACAATTTCTTGACTTTATTGCACACATAGTGTTGTAGGTTTCCCTGGCCCACTGGACACTTGAAATGTTCACTATTCTCCCAAAAATCATGATCCTGGGGTCTTTTCAACTCTGGGAGCCTTCAATTCAGGATCCAAGAAAATAACCTCCCAGATGGCACTGCTTGTGGGTCAGCCTACTGTGGACAGAAATTCTCTTGGGCTGGAGAGACATTCCTCCCCTTCTGGTTTCTTGGTCCTCCCTCTTCTCTTTCTAGGACTTTGAAAGAATAGACAAGAGATGCTGAAATTGCTCCTATACATGTTTCCAGATGAAAACAGGGGAGCTCACCTGGCATATAAGAAATTCTCCCTCTCCATTCTCTGATTCCAGGGACCAGAATAGAAATGCAAGGTAAAAATCTGGCTTTCCTAAGGAAAAGCGGGAGAAAGTCTGCAGCCTACTGATTTAACTGCACGGCCCAAGACCCCAGAAGTCTCTGTTCTTAATAACTTCACTTCCATTTTCCTTTCTCATCATTAGTCAAACTTGCCTGAATGCTATTGGGGATAATGGGTATTTTTAACCGCAATCCTCTCTCTTTGACTCAAAATAAGAACTTTGTAGGATAGTGGTTCCACGCTCCAGAACGCTTTCCCGCTCCCTCAGGCCAACACGCCCAGCTCAGGGACCACCCCCTTCCTGGAAGACAGCCAGACTTGAAGAAGAGAAAGCACAGTGGCTTCAGTGAGGTTTGTACTGGGCAGAGTGTAGGGTGGAGTGATAGGATTTTCAAATCCTGCAAAAGTTTTTCCCTTAGAAGGTCTTTAAAGCGCCTAAGGCACCACCACTTTAATCCTGGATAGATACAGCAAAGAGGTCTTTGGGAAACTGGGAAACAGGAAAGAACCATGAAAAAAAGACTTGATTCATTCAAATCGCTTTCTGCCTGCAGGCTCTGCCGTCTCTTTTCTAACCAGGGAAGGAAACTCCCAGACTGTCCCACAGTGCTGAGGAGCAGCTGCAGGGCATCTCAGGTCAGAGCAGACTAGTCATGAGACAGCCACAGAGCAAGGGGTCATCCTGGCTCTGATCCTGAGGAGTTGGTGTGTGGCAAGTTGACAGTATTGGTGGAGAAGTCTAGGGAGCGATCAAGTCCAGAAAAGAGAGACATGGCCAGGGACCATGCCCATATGAGCCCAATCAGCCAGGGTGAAGGCACGCGTGAGACCCATCCTTGGGACCAGGTGGATGAACAAACAGCTCAGACTCCTACAAGAGTGGAGCAAGAAGAAACCCATCCCAGCCTGGGGTGGTGTGATAGAGAGAAAAATGGGAAAATATGAGTTGCAGAAGACATTTTATAGCACAACCCTTACACCATGTAATAGAATACTTCTTGTGAAATAGAAGAATCATCCAGTTCAGGCATAAAAGTCTAGAATTTTTCTTTAAATAAAACAAAAGTATGAAGGCTAAGGATGAGCTTTGCCTCTCACCATCCATGGGTGAAGACTGTATTGAACCTTCAGTGGGAGTGTTCCGCCCATAACTGTAATACTTACACTCAAATTAATACTTAATAAACCAGTAAAGACTTAGCTACCGCATTTTTGAAGGACCTTCTTAAATAATTATCTTTTGTGTGTATGTGTGTGTGTGTGTGTGTGTGTGTGCGTGTGCACACGCATGCATGCCAGGTTATGGAATGACCCTTCCTTGCTACCACCTGGATCACCACCACCACCATGTCTGCCAGTTAGACACATTTGCCCCATCTCGGTGCCCAGGTAGAGATTAAGTCAGTTTATTCACAGTTGCACACATGGACCCCCAAATGGCCCCAATCTGACTTTGTCTCGTCAAATATTCCAGTCTTACAAAATGGATCCTAAACAGAACTCACACTTTCAGGGCCAGCCTGAAAACAAACAAACAAACAAAAAGCTGACACCGGCATGGAACTGAGACTTTCCCTTGGAGGATGAATAAGAATGAGACATGCAATTCCCCTCTCCACTTTTTATCCTTCATCCTTTTTGCTCCCTCTCCTCCCAGCTTGCTCCTTCTACTGCGAAAGATGATTATTTTCATGAAAGCAAACCTGCTCAAAGCTTCAAAAATCTTGCAAGAAATTGTTATTGTGATTCAATCTTTCAAACTTTGCAGTGTTAATAATCCCTTTAGACTCATAAAGAGCTTATTGGAACCAGCATTGGAATTAATTGAATTTGTAGTCTCACCAAACAGAAACAGCAACTCTATTATTAGTATTCAGATTACCATGGTCGGTTTTGATATTTTTACATTCTTTACATTAAAGGGGCAGTACCGAATTAAAGACACAACAGCCTCAAGTCTATCCTATGTCCTCTTTCATAGAGTTCTTCTAGTGACTCAGTCAAAAGCAAGATATGGCTGGATGCAGTGGCTCACTCCTGTAATGTCAGCACTTTGGGAGGCTGAAGTAAGAGGGTTGCTTGAGCCCAGGAGTTCAAGACCAGCTTAGGCAACATAGGGAGACCTCATCTCTACAAACATCAAAAAATAAGATGGCGTGGTAGTGTATGCCTGTAACCCAGCTACTCAAGAGGCTGAGGTGGAAAGGCTGCCTGAGCCCAGGAAGTTGAGGCTACGGTGAGCTGTGATCATGCCACTGCACTCCAGCCTGGCGACAGAATAAGACCTTGGCTCAAAAAAGGTGGGGGGGGACAAGATATAAAATTTAATTTCTACATCCTTGTTATTAATGGTTCTACATTAGCAACAACAAGGTCTTCTCATGCCATCGTTATTTTAGGCATTTTTATTTTCTATTAGAATTCTTCTCTTTACAGAAAGCTTACTTTTTGTGCCCTAGTTCATTTTTCTTATTTAGCAATACTTTCCAACTAAACTTCCTTTCCAGATTCTCAACACCTGTATAGCATGGCTTTCAGAATCTAATAGAAAGATCAACTTCTCAACGCTGGGTACAGCTTGCACTAACATTTCTGCTGCAAGATGTAACAGAATGAACTTGGAGCAAAGAGACCTGTGTTCTGGCCCCACCACACCAAAAGCCTCCTGTACATCTCCTCGACCTCAGTTTTCTCCTTCGTTTAAAAGAGAGAGAGAGAGCGAGAACCCAAAGAAGAAAGCTGATTTCTAATATCACTATCATCTCTAAGTTATTTTTAAGTCTCTACCTTTTATGATTATAATTATATTGTGCTATAAAAGACCTAGAGATACCTCTTTCAGTAGTGAATGACAAATAGTTTTATTTTCTTATTTGTTGTATTCCCTGATATTGCTTCAGGAGGATGAGAATTATTTTTCCACAATTGCTTGTTTTCTAGCATGATGTCTTTCCGTAAAGACTTTGACCTTATAATGTGTATTTGTGTGTACACATGTGTGTATATTTGATGTGTGGGGTGTATGCCTATGATGGGCATATAGCTGTGTGCATGTCGCAGGGAGTAGTTACAGTGAGAAGAAAAGGAGTACGATTTGGGGGCATTTTGTTTAACCTCTACTGTCCTGAGTTTCAGCAAGTTTAAACAATGAGAAAATACAGTACTAAGTCGTGAGCATCAAAACTACGTCCCATTCTTTATGGTGTTTCTACATGGTAGATAATCATATAAACCTCTTATCAATCATTGACTCTTTAGTGACTATCTACTAAGGGATCTGCCTTGGCAGTAGGTGTTATATCCAAGTCACAGTTCTTCATCCTTGAGAAATGCATACTCCGGTTGAAGAGATACAGAACCATAGACTTTTAAGGTTGGAGAGCTATCAAAGTTCTTCTGGTCCAACCTCTCTCCCATGAAATAATTTAAAAGATTCAATGACTTAACCTAAAAGAGATAATTTTATAGTGGAAAATCCAGGCGTACTGCACAAGGCAGTACTGCACAAGGCAGGTTAGAAAAATGGCCATTATTCCCTGTTTCAACCAAATCTGTACTCTGCTTAGAGGGATTTGTACAAATGAGAAAATAATACACTATAAAGCCAACTGAACTTAAAAGATGGGACTGATATGCATTGATGAGACGCATTCCCTACATTCCTCCCACCCCCTCAAAAAGCTAAAGAAGATCCTCTTCTACCATTCCTTGATTTGTTGTGAAGACGGTGGAGAGAAGGCACGGGTGAATGCCTGCATTGGAGAAACTGCCGCCTGGCTTCGTAATTCCACGTAGTTGCCCTCCCTCTAGTGGGCAAAGTAGAGATGGCAGTTCTTTGTTCAACCCTCGGAGTCCGGCTGACAGAAAAAACAGGGGTTACCCATCCCCCAAAATTTTGCCGGTCTGTGTTGGAACCTCAATGCTAAGTTATAGAAAAAGTTGCCTTACAAAGACTTCTTCTTAATTAGAACATCTTGCTTGTTTATAATAATCATGGCACTTACAAAAGACCATATGTCTTTGAGACGCTGCTTGGCAAGACTTTTCCAATGTTTACCAAATCTATTTTGTATCCCATGCTAATAATAGTCCTGTGGGTCCCCAGGCAGAGCAATGGAGACTGAGGACTTCTTGTTTCTTCTATTACTCAGTATTCCGCCTTCAGAATGTGAAAGCCCTCTTAGATCCTGTGAAAGGACTAAAACAGAGCTCAAAGTTTCCCAAATGCTGTTATTTTGGGAAACGTTTATTTCAAGGGCTAAATTGTAATCTTTTGACAAATCAACATTGAGCAATGCTCTGCACTTTGTTGCACACACGCTTTAAACTGTTCCTTTAAAAAGAGACTTTTAAGTGAGTGCCAAAACTCTTTACCATAATATCCAGAATATAATTCCATCCTGTAGGGTCGTAGCTTTTTAGTTCAGTAAGGAACAACAGAGGTACGTTTTGATTTTAAAGAGTAAAAATGATGCCAGCATTTGCAACAACTGGTTCAAGGTCACACAACTGGATTTTCCCACTGTACCACCCTGACCATGCTGTGTGATTAAAAATAAGTGGAGAGTCACTCATAAACGGACCTTGAACAATTATAGTGCTATGAGAAAGCGACTGGCAGGAGTGGGAAACTGTCAGGGGACGGGCAGGGGGGACAGGGCGGGGTGGGGGGGGACTGGCAGTTGAGGGAAATTGCTAGGGGAGGGAGGGGCATACCTCATCAACAAGGGTAGCTGCCTGATCAATGTTTATACACCTAACCCTGAAATGTACCCCACATCTTTATAATAAAAAAATTTTTTTAATGGAGAGTGAGCAGGTGTGCTAGCAATATCCAACATAACCCCCCAAAATTAATTTTGTTTGTGTGGCAATAAAGAACATCTCCATTTATTTTTTCACTCCTCGGGTCTTATTTTGGTCATCCAGGAGACACATCAGCTGTCATTCATTTTGGCACAAAGTTATGTGGCAATTTATATAGAGATCTGGGAATTAACTTGTTAGGCTTGGTATTATGCATCATCCAAGATCTGCTTAATTTATGCAAGTCTTTGAAAATCAATCACTTTTTTATGTGCAGATTACATGTTTGTTACTAGAGGTCTCTTCTTTGAGTTGGTTGTAATGGTGGGGAAAAGCCTGAAGAATTTTTCTTTTCTTAATAGTGATAACATAGCATAATCCTTTGTTGTAGCATATTTTATATATTTGGGATGACTATTACCAGGCTCTTCTCCCTACTTGGGAAGTGATGGCAACATAGTAATTATTTACAATGAGCTTTGAAATAACTCATAGCAATGAAAAGTGACCATCGAAAATAACTAGCACATAACGACGGTTTAATATGTGCCAGCCGGTATTCTAAATGCCCTATTAACAAAATATTGCACAAAATAAACCAATGACATCGCTGCCATTGATAACCTCGTTAAACAGAAAGGTACCTTCACTTTCATCAAAGTATCTCCAAGTTTTTAAAATACATTATCTTATTAACTATGGCAATATTCTTGTAAGACTGTAAGTGCCTCCTTTTATATTTTCTTTATTAATATTGATGTTATACTATTTATGCCATTGGACTATGTTTCTTTTTTTTTTTTAATACATGTTGCTGTTGCTTGCCTTAAGTTTCTTGAGGAAAAGATCTGTGCTTTATTTCTCTGGATTTTCTTGTTATAAATAACTTTATTATGTGCCTGTATGGCTTTTCTGAATAGAATTTATTTATATCTAAATTTACTACTGAAATTTTGCTAATCAATAGGAAACATTTGGACCATAAAAATCCCTTATTTCCAAAGAGGAAAGGAGAATTGCAAGAAAGTTTATGAAACTGCAGTTAAATTTAACTCTGAGGTATAGAACTGTTTCCTTCCTCTATAAAAGTTCTTTGGAATTAGTGAAAGGGAAAAGTGGAAGGAAGTTGGAAAAAATTCTCTGATGTGACTGCGTACTCTTAGAGACCAAAAAAAGTCAATATATGTGTGTTCAGTGCCAGAAAATTTAATAAGAGTGATTAGGGGTGGTGAGCCCACTCCTGAGGGGCAGAGCTGTTATGGTACTCCAGGAAATCTGAATTGAAGCCAGACTGAGAGGGGTAATGGATCTCAGGTTTCAGAGAACACCAAAACATCCATTCCCAGGACACAATACCTTGGATTAGAAAACTGGCCACACACACCATGAGGCTATTGTCATTTTTTAATCAGTTTGCCAAAACTTCCAACTTATGCTTCATCCAAAACACAGGCATACACCTACTAACACATTTGTCCTTCCTTGTACTTATGATTTTGATGGTTTACATAGCCTATCTTTGAAATGGGGAAAATTATTTTGCATTGTACTATTGCTGTGTCTATGTACTTTCAAGATCCAGATGAAAATGGAAAACAACAGTCTAGTGAATGGATAATTTTATTCCAACATGCGCTTATGTCTTCATTCCTTACACCTTTTTGAAAAACTTCTTTAAGAGGATTCTTGGTTGGAAATCATCATCAAGGAAGCAAAGTCCTGCCTCTTAAAATGTTTACAGCCCAGGATGAAAGAGTGTGTTTCCAGCTACAAGCATCCAGAAGGACTTTGGGGAGAAGGTAAACTACTAGCTGATAATTGAAGAATCTTTGCAAACTTATATATGTGAAGCTGGAAGGAGACATTCTAGGTAGAGTTAATCACATAAGCAAAGGGCAGAAAGCAAGGGTCACAGACAGGAAAAATAGTCCTATTTGAAAGGGAGTCATGGGAGGCGAGAATAGAAAAGTAATTTGAGAATCAGGCTGGAATTTTTAATCTATTTTTATCGTATTCTGTAGCCATGCTTAAAACTAAGAGCAAAGTCAGAGCAAAAAGCCACGTCCAGAAAAAAGCCCATACATGTACATGCAACAGAAGTTTAATTCATTCCAGAAACTAGAGACAGAACAAAGAAAAGGGAACCTTCCCAAACAAGTGAAATGAAAGTTCTGGGGATATTAATACAAACAAGGTAATTAGGACAAATCCTCCTCAAAAACTTGCCTCTGTCTCTTGAGAGGTGGCAGAAGACTCAGTTAACGATATCAGGCTGAACTCTAAAGAATTGGACGTGGACATTTTAAACAGGGAAACTTCAACTCTGGGACTGACGCTAAATGACTACAACTTTACTGGCCCTTGGGGCACAAAGTTGAGACCCGATTCTCTCTAGCCCTCTACAATTATAATGAAGATGCTTGTTATTTAGTAATGGCCTAGACTAATTTTGAGTAAACATGCCCAGTGGTTGGCAAGATAGTGAGAGCATCTTCAACTAATCAACTAAAGAAAAACTGGTTAAGAGATTCATTTCCCCCCCCACTCCCACCAAAAAGTTTGTTTTTCACTTGATTTTTAAATGACCTACTCTACAGGAAAAATAAAAAGCCTAGATGTAATGGGTGAGCTTGATAAGATTGGAAAATTGAGGAGATCCTTGGTTAATGCTTTAGTTCCAATCCTCTTTTTCCTGAAAAAAATAAATTCCCAGCCGGGCTCGGTGTCTCAGCCTGTAATCCTGCGCTTTGGGAAGCTGAGGTGAGTGGATTGCCTGAGCCCATGGGTTCAAGACCCGCCTGGGCAACTTGGCAAGACCTCATCTCTACAATAAATCAAAAAATCAGCCGGGCATGGTAGCGCGTGCCTGTAATTCCTGCTACTCGGAAGGCTGAGGCGGAAGGATCGCCGGAGCCCAGTGGGTCGAGGCTGCAGTGGCCGGGAGCAGCCACTGTACTCCAGTCTGGGCGACAGAGTGAGACTCCAACTCAAAAATAAATAAATAAATAAATAAATAAATAAATAAATAAATTCCCAAGCCTCAAGGGTATAAAACATTTAATATAGAGAAAAATAAAAACTTGACCAAAAAAGATGAACAAGATGTAGAGGTCAATGTATTATTTGCGTGGCTCCAACCATAACCACTATTTGCTTACAGTTCATATCAAGTCCCTTTAGCTCTGTTCTGGAAAGTTCTCTCTGAGTTTCAGAAGGGCAGACTGCATCAATTTAGGATTACTTCCTACATATGGCCTTTTGTCACTTTTAGTCCTTTGTGGCATGAAGGCATTTGAATTTAGTCTGCAGATACAATTCTTGACTGCTGTCTTTGTTGTTGTATTTGTGTTGTCAGTATCAATATTTATCTACAAAGCTCATAACTACTAAGTACCTACTAGGTGCCAGATACTCAATGCATCAATACTTACTATTTCTCTGTTAGTCCCACAACCCAAAATTCTGCTGATATTCCTACTGTTGCAATTTACAAGTTAATTTAAAATGCATCCAAGAAAATGACAGCATGTTTCACGTTTTGCTTGAAGGAGTATTTGATTGGAGAAGGAGAAGAAAGAAAGTGAAAAAGGGAGACAGGGCAGCGATGCCACCGTTTTACACCCATTCTGTTGCCTTTTAGCAGAATTGACTAAAAGTACTGTATTTTATCCCTCTACCTTCAAGCAAATAATCAATTATTAGGGATATCAGTTAAAGTACTCATCTTATTATGATTTTATATGCAAATAGTCATATTTATCAAGGATAAAACCAAGTTAGCCTGAATTATCTGCCATCTAGACAGGCAAGAAAACAGTACCTCTTCCATGTCTACACAGCATGAAGTAAAATAGAAGTCTAATAGCTGCTTAACTGACTGAGCAATGTAGAGGATCACCCTCAGAAAAGTTTAGGGTAAGCTGATTCTCTGCACAGATAAATGAACTGATGTTTTCCCACCTTTCTCCTTCACAGTCTCAGAGCTAGTATTTATCCTAGCCAAGTTCGTTAGCAAATCCATTCTCAATGTGGTATTGAGTCTATCCTTACAGCCCAGTTTTTAAGAGCTCTGCTCAAAAAAATGAGTAATCACGGTTATAAAGGACAAAATCAAGAATTAGGTATAACCAAGGAAAAATGGGCCAGCTTCATGCAAATCAAAAAAAGTGTGGAGCTATGTAACTCTTCAGTAGTTTTTAAGAACATTATTAGTAATTGTTAATAAATACTTATTGAATGCCTACCACATATAGCATCAGAGAAAAGACACATATTGACCTATTTGTTCAGCAAATAAATATTGACAGCCTATTGTGTCCCATACTCTTTACTGTACTTGATGCTGAGAGACAGGACACAATCTTTCCCTTTGCAAGGACTTCAAGTTGATTGGAGACTAGAATATAGACAACTTTCCAGTTGACAGAGGACAGACATAAATGATGAATGCTACAGGGATTCTGAGAGTTCATTCCAAGGCTCAAAAAGCTAAGATCAATTTTGTGCATAACATGAGACCAGAGCTCAGTAAATGGACAAAAGAGACCTCACTCTACACTGTCTCCCTTCACCCACTCCCCACTTCACCATGAAAATGAAATATGCCCTTCTCGGAATGTTGTTTTCACCATGTGACAGATTTAAAGGTTCTTCTCTAATTGTCTCAGACTCTCTGTCAGGGGATCCGAAGCCAAATAGAACCATGCTGACATAAGAATGAGAAAGTGGCCAGTGAGTCAAAAATGGACAAGAAAGGTTGTTGAGGACTATCATCTGCTTACCCACCTGAACCCATGGATTCTCTGACGAAAAAGAAGACAAATGAGGTCAATAAGAAAATACACATGATTTATAAACCTCTATGCTGAGGGCTGAAATAGGCATTGATGCAATTTGGGATTGCAACAAAATACAAATTGCGAAACAATACAAAAATACAAATTGCAAAACATCGGGATAAAGGTTGAACATCCCAGTACAAACTTCCCAATTATAGCAAAGCAACAATAAATAAAAGAATTATGAAAGAGACCCAAAAAAAGATAAGGATGAAGTAACGCTAAGTGGTAGAAGGAAATTGAAATAGGGCAACCTCTTCGGGCCCCCTCCCACTGTGGGAGCTTTTCTGTCCTCTCAATAAATCCGGTTTTCTCACTTAAAAAAAGAAAATGGAAATAAAAATTTTAGCAGCAACAGTAAAATCTGTGAGCAGATCTAAACACAAAATCACACCCCCACCCCCACCAACCTCTCTGAGAAAACCAGAAGAAAAAGCATTGGCATTCATCAACTTAAAGTCTAACGAAGCAGTGCATGGGACTCACCAAGAACCAGATAAAGCAGGGGCATTGAGGATGTCAAGGGCCCAAATCTCATATGGAGTCTCTGATTGAAGAGCAGAGTTCAAATCAAAAATGGAAGAAAGCAGAAAGACTGGGCTGTCACTGTTGTCTGAATTATACATTTTTTTAAGCGATTAAGCAATATTAGATGGGTCAAGAGTGGAGCACACTTGGAAACCCTTGGCAGTGGGGAAGACTATACAGATTGTAAACCATTGGAGGGCAATAATGTTTGGGGGTGGAAAAGAGACATGTAGGAACTTAAAGAGCCATAAAGAGACCTGTAATATATCCCCAACCTTGTAACTTATAACTCTAATTCTTAGGCAAGATAGTTTTCTCCTCTCCCGCCCCCAGACAGATACACTCACACACACCCTGATACCCTCATTTTCTTTTTCCCTTGAGTAAATTCACTTGTCTTGCCCATTCCCATGTCTATGCCAAATGTATTCTGAAAATGACATTATATTCCAATTAGCCATAATGTTCCTGCACAATTAATTGATTCATTCCTAACAAACAACTAGGTCCAGGGAATACGGTACATGAGACAGAAGTATTTTGATGAGAGGAGGAGAAAAAGAGGAGAATGTGCAGTGTTACCAACACTTATCCTATCGGTCCCTGCTTTTCTCAGCCCCTTTCAGCTAAATTCACAGAGGCCTGTTAGCCTCAGGTTTGACACTGTTTGGGTCCTTAATTAGTCCTGACAAGGAGAAGAAGCACATTCACTGGTCAGGTCGCCACAGGCATCAGTTAATCTGCTATGGAGTATTCACCCAAACAAGCTTCTGATCTAAGATTTGATCCAGAAATGGAAAGCAGTGATATTGGTCTCTCTTCAGTGTTATAGTCCCATTTGTTCTGGGCCTAACCAAGAGTGGTTGTACAGAAAGCCTTCCCAGGAACAAAGGACCCTTGCTGACACTTGGCTCAAAGCCTTCCCACATTAGGCTTTGAACCCATGTCTCTCTACTTTCCCCCAGAGTATCGTCATATACCCCATCTCAACCCATTCTCCTACTCCTCTCCTGTAAGCTGCAATATTACAACACCTACTCTCAGCTGGAAACACCAGTTCAATACTTGCCTCCTCCCACCTATGATGTGACAGCTTCTGAGCCTAGGAGTGGTATCTGCTCTATAGTCATGTTGTCCTGTTATACAGGTCCATGGGCAGTTTTCACTGCTGTAAACACACCTGTTTCACGGCATATCCAACTTTTGAGCAAAAATTTCCTTGTGCTGGTTTCCTTCTTTAGAGGTTGTCTCCTGACTCATCAGCCATGTCCATAAGGTTTACATAGAGAGAATATGTTCCTGTTTGTCTGGCAGTGCCAATAGCAAACAGAACCTTGTCCTTGCCCAAAGAAGACCTTTTATTGATATGAACATGCCTTCTTTATTTTCTCCCTAAACGCCCCTCCCTTACCACTTTACAAAGCCTTAGACACTCTACACTGCTCAGTAAAAAGTGAGAGAAAAGCCAGCTACTCAGAAGGCTGAGGCGGAAGGATTGCCGGAGCCCAGCAGGTCGAGGCTGCGGTGGCCGGGAGCGTGCCTCTGCACTCCAGTCTGGGCGACAGAGTGAGACTCCAACTAAAAAAAAAAAAAAAGTGAGAGAAAAGAATTCAAATACCAGAATAGAAACCCAATGACAAATTCACATGACACCTCAGATCCGATCATCCTCCGGTTATGGAGAAAGAAAAACGAGACCAGGGAATTCCCATGTGCTTAAAAAGTGGCATGGATGATTTGTACAGAATCATAGTGACTCTCACACATGATCACAGACATCATCTGCAACACAACACATAGGCACAAGCCCTAAACTGGCTTGGCCTCTTGCCTCAGCTCCTAATTACTGTGGTTTCACCTTGGTGGGTCTCCATTTCCCCATCTATGAAATGAAGGCTTAGACAAGATGATCCCCAAGCTCTTTTTTAATTATAAAAAGCCTGCAATTCTGCTTTTTTTTAATGGAAAGAGAGAATATATTTGCATGGAACCATTGAGGTCACTAAGAAGGGGCAAGGCACCATTTAGTTTATAAAAGTAGCCATTTATATTATTTTCACTTGTAAATGTATTTATTTAACTTACTTATTTAATTTTGTTTTGTTAATGTATTAGAAGACATTCTATTGACATTTCTTGGAAGACATGAGAGTTGTCTTCAAATATATGGAAGGCTGTCACCTCTTCCTCAAGTAGAATTGTCCTATATAATTCCTAAGGCAGAACAGAAACCAATGGATAGAAGGTAGATTTAAGTTTAATATAGAAGAAATATTTTATTCATTTGAGGAATGGTCCAAATATAAAATTAACTGACTGATGAACTAAAAGAATTACTAGGCTCTGTGGTCACCAGAAATATTTAAGCATGAGCTAGGCAAACAGATCATACTGATTATGGTGGTGGTGGGTGGTAGGGGTAAGGGATGAAGGTTTGGACTACATCTGACAATCATGGGGATCTATGGTTTCATGAACATTTCACCCCCATAAACACATTGCTTTTCCCCAAAGAGATGCCTGAGAATGAGAGTATTTGACTCTGCAAGTATAATTTGATGACAGCTCTTACACTGACCTTCTTGGATAAAGGCTCCTTCCCAATGCTGCTCACTGCTGCCTGCCTCAGCCAACAGCCTGTCCAACAGAAGGGCTTTTTAGTGCTCAGATCAAAGCCTCCTGTGTGCAAAGTGCTCATTGTTCATTAGTGAAATGTGACTTGCACCTGCTCCGTGGAGGTGTACCGCTTTCACTGTGTCCCTCTCGGTTTCGGCAGGCTGTAGCAAGATCACAGGGCCAGTCACTTTGGTGACGAAGGAAGCCACGCTCTGCCAGTCAAAAGCGGGACCAGCTGTGCTGGTCCTGTGTGAACCAGGTGCCTACTGCTTCCCCAGGAACCTGCTGCCAAGCCTTGGCAGCATGTGGACCAGCAGCTGCTCCTCCAGCTTCAATCTTGTCTATTTCTCTCCTCCTCAGCCTAAGGATCCAAGTACAGTCTTCCAGGAGGCCTGTTACAAAGAGGAGGAAAGTGAACTTTAGGAGAGGGAGATACAAGGGCTATGATTACAGAAGGCTGGCCAAGGGCATGAAAAAGCAAGAAATACAGTCACCATGAGTACTAAGAAAAATTTCAGCCAATCTAAACTTTCCATATTTTGAATAGCATCATCCTCAAGATAGACATTCATAAGAGAAAGTCGGAGATCACAGCAAAAAAAAAAAATTGTTCATTAGTCATATTATTAATATTATTATTATTATTATTATTGAAGATCCAGTCTCATGGATTTTAAATCCAAGCCAACATTGATTCAAATAAAACCTTCATGATTAAAACTAACAGCTTCAACTTAGATTATCAAGCAGTGCCATTTGCCCTGCAAGATGCTCACTTCCATGACTTCTCATGAATTAATATGGATAACAGCTTCAGGGAAGAAGATCAGTATTGGGTCCCATGAGCTTTCCTAGTTGTAGGTTTACCCTGTGTGATGACCTGAGAAACAATATTAGGCTGCAACTGAATCTTGTGGATTTGGATCTTAAATTGTATGTTGTGAATCTTTTTTCCAGAAAATATTTAAAAACCACTAGGTCACTCAGCCAACTGTCTATACCTTTTAAGCCCTACCATCTCCTCATTAGATCTTAATGACGCTACTCAACTAGGTAGACCAGGAATGAACAACCAATTTGCCAAATAAGTTACTTCCTCCTCCAAAAGGCTCTTCCTTGAACATTGCCCTTGGAGATGTGGAGAAATGCTACTTCTCTAGCAGTAAATCTCGAGTCAGGAGCAAGTGGGGGAGGGTGGAGGCAAGTGTAAATGACACTGTTGTGCAGTGACTCATCCTTCCACTGACTGCATTCACTTCTGTGTTTTCAGCCAGTTGGACAGCTGTGTTGGCCGTATGAAGTCAGAGAATTTTTTTGTTCCAGAGACAGGAAGATAGTGGGGGAGGCAGAGGGAGACAGATAAAACAGTGGATGTGTGTGTGTGTGGAGCCATAATTGCTGCATGACTTCAGCTTCTCTGACTGGCTAACAGTCACCACATTAGTCACCAGTCCTCAAAGGATGAGACAGGCCTGGGTGGATTCAACATGAGGGGAGACAGGACTGGCAATTGCAGCTCAGGTTCAGGAAATGGCTCTCACTGTGTCCCAGGGAGGTAAGAAGGAAAAACTGATCTTTAGCTGGAAGCTGAGGGAAGTAAGTTATTACAAAAATAAGACAAGGACCTTGCCCTCAAAATGTTCACAGTCTAGAGGGAGAGACACCTTTGATTAGTCAAAAATATAAGTGACTCTCTGGAATCACAAAGAGAGAGCAACTCGGGATCACTAGAGACTAGCAAAACAATGTAAATAAAGTATACAACACAAGTTTTCTAATGTCAGTCAGCCCCTTGGCTCTGCCTCTATCCTCTTCCTTATCTCTAATGGGCACTCAAATTCTCTCACTTCCTGGAAAGACAAATTCAAAACTTCCATACTTGCTTCAAACCTTCAGCTCAAGCTTCAATCCTCTAATACAGAGGGCAGCCCTCTACAGCTTGCCAGCTAAGTTTGACCCACCACCTGTTTTAAATAAAGTATTATTGGAACACAGAATTTATTTAAGGTAAATCTATGGCTGTTTTTATGCTATAGCAAGAGTGGAGTAGTTGTAACAGAGACCCTGGGGTCCACCAAGTCTAAATATTGACAATCTGACCTTTTAGAAAAATAGTTTGCTGACCCCTACTCTAATGCATAGTAGAAAGCAATACCTCTCATGTAAAAAAGAATCCCCTCAACATTTTGACCCAGCACCTATTAAACAGTCTATACCTGTTTCTACTGCCATCCAGGCCTGTCCAGACTCAGTGGATGAAGGTGGCTCCTCTCCCATTTAAGACCAACCCGTCCACTCTGGCCCTTGATGCCATTACTTCTCCTTCCTTACAGGTGTTTTCTCTCATGTCTTTGGCTTAAAGTCAGGGGCTTTATCTTCAGCCCACATTTTACTATTTTCTCTCTGGGAGAGAGCCTCCCTTCTCTGATAGCATCGTCAAATCAGTCTCTCTATATTCCCTCTCCCTTCTTATAGTTTTTGGCTATGGTTCCAATGGACTGCCAATCTCTGCTCTTAGCCATTATGTGAGAACCACAAAAACACAGTGTCCACAACTAAACTCAACATTTTTCTCAGGAAAACATCTCCCCCTTGTACCTCTCTGTCTCTGCTGCTGATACCACCAACCACTTAAAAATATGCAAGGCAAATTTCCTCTCACACCATACATACAATAAAACAAAGATGCTGTTAAATCTACCTTCTCAATTTACCCACCCTCAAGTATATGTTCAGTGCTCACTATCCTGCTACCTGCCCCAGGTTAACACCCTCTTCTTGAACTTGAAAACTGCAATTGCCTCCTAACCAGAAGATTGTCCTGCCTTCTATCATATGCTTCTCTAATCCAGTCTCCCTACTCTTGCTTGAAGACTACCATCAGTGCAAATCAGACCATACCATATTCCTGTTTATAATCCTTTGCTTACTCTACATAACCTATAAAATAAGTTATAATTTTCTTTAGCCAAAAATTCTCCATTGTGTGATCTTTAACTCTCTTATCCATTTTTTCCCCATATGTTTGCTCTAATCTAGGTCAGTCCCACCATCATCTCTTCTTGAACCCAACAACTCAGAAAAAAAAACCACAGATACCTGCTGGGTTGTAAAGCTCTCACTCTGGACTGGAGCCCCCTTAATTAATCCATAGTGACTCTGCTCCAATTCCACCTCCTAACTTTACATTTTTGATTCTACAACTTCGACCTGGATTCTACTTCAGGCCTTGAGTTTGGTATTTAGAGTTCATCTCTCTGTTGAATCTAGACTATCTTCTAAAAGTCTTTGACTTAGATGGATTCTCCAATTCTTGGAATCTGTTTCCTTTGGGCATGAACACCCTGCACCAGCTCTTAGAAATTCTTAGAATTTAATCATAGATTGTGATTCAACCAACACCCAAGGAGATCAACTGCAGTACCCAGGAGTGAGGCATTAAGACACCTCCAGTACTAAAATATACTTCCTCAGTATCAAATTGCTAGTAGTCCCTTTAATACTACCATGGTGTTTTATGCTCATGCTCTTTCTGGAATGATATTTTAACTCTTGTTCACCTGAATACAAAATACTAGATCTTCCATATCTTGGGTGCCCCCTTACCCATATAACCTGCAGCTTAGTAAAAAGTGTTGATCAGAGGGGGAGAAAATCAGAATACAGGAAGAAAAGAAGGTATAAAGAGTCTCATTAATAAATAAATTCAGAACAAATCATAGGACAGCCACATCTTGAGGAGAGAAAAATAGAATGAGAACAAACAGAAAAAAGTCACAAATATGGAATGGATCACCAGCTTTCAACTTTAAAAACTGAAATAAAGAAATTACCAGAAAAACTCTGGCCAGTAGAGGTAAAGAATGAATTAGGTTAAGACTAAACTAACATTTTCCCTGCCACTAGGATCCAAACCTTATAGTAATTGCTAGAAAAAAATCAAATATAAATGAATACAGAATAACTAGAGTCAGCACATTTTCCAATTAGTTCTACCTTAGCAGGGAGATCTGAAGAGAAATTTGTGAGGTGTTAGGAACACAGACAAAAAAATGCATAAATAAATGAAAAGAATATAGCACATATATGAGTTAATTGGAGATTGCGTATCCAAGAGAGTTTTCAGAAACAACTAGAGGTTGCTTTCCTGGCTGACTTTGGTCTAATCAGTGCTAAGTAAAAAATTATGAAGCTACATATCATCAGTGTCTTGTTTGGTCTATTCAGTGGCTATGGCTTATAAGAAAACACCAGAGATCAGAAAGCTGCGCTGAGGAAAACTGGATGCTCAGTCTGTGGTTTCTGATTCACAGTAATCTAGGCAAACTTCTGCTCAGAGTGATCCCCTCTCCCCTGGCTCAAAGTTGGTACAGAGATGAAGAGGAAGAATGGGAAGAAATGAGTTAGAACCAGGAAGTCACACCTTTCCTAAATATTTTCTCTTGGAATGAGTTCACTGCCCCTTCTTAATGCTCCAAAAATATCCTGTTTTCTTAATAGTGTTTGTGTGTGTGTGTGTAGTCACATGTTTCCTCCAAGTATATTGTACTATAGAAGTTTAGGGGTGAATAAGATAAAATAAGGTACAGTAACAAACTCTGACATTTCAGCAGTGTAGTACAATAAGTTTATTTCTCAGTCATGCAAAGTCTAATGCAAATCAGTAGGAATCTCTCCATCTGGCAATCTGGGGTCAGTTTCACTGTACCTTGTGACACTGCCAGCTTACCACATCATTTCCTGGGTCATGGCACCATGGCAAGAGAGAGCAAGAAAGTAGCACACTTATCTTAAAACCTCTGCCTGTAATTTGCATTCGCATCATTTGCATTCACATTTCATGGCTAGAACTGGTAACATGGCCCCATCTCCTGCTAGAGGCCAAGAAGCATAACCTTCCAGTTATGGAAGGAGAGGAGAACTCAGTAAGGATGAGCATAGAAAGTTGTCTCGCCGGCCTCGGTGGCTCAGCCTGTAATCCCACGCCTTGGGAGGCTGAGGTGAGTGGATTGCCTGAGCCTGCGGGTTTGAGACCTGCCTGGGAAACTTGGCGCGACCTCATCTCTACAATAAATCAAAAAATTAGCCAGGCGTGGTAGCGCATGCCTGTAGTTCCAGCTACTTGGAAGGCTGAGGTGGAAGGATCGCCGGAGCCCAGCAGGTCGAGGCTGCGGTGGCCAGGAGTGGCCACTGCACACTCCAGTCTGGGCGACAGGAGTGAGACTCCAACTCAAAAAAAAAAAAAAAGAAAGCTGTCTCCACCACTCCAATATCATTTGTCATTGTCTTACCAATATCTGAAAAAGAAGACAAGTACATACCAGCTATGAATAAAGGTTTGCAGGACTGTGCTGACTTTGCCTGGTCATCCTAAGGGGAGTCTTCACAGAAAATGAGATCAGGAGTGGAGAAGAGTTTCCTTCAAAATCTTAGCCTGAGGAAGGAAGTCCAAAATAAGAGGAGAACCAGGAAAGAGCATTGTTGAGGAATCAAAATGAATGAATTAAGAATTAAGAATAGTCAATAGCATCATATGCCACAGAGGAGATAAATAAGATGACTGAAAACAGGCCATCAGATTTAACAATTAGGTCATTAATAGCTTTTCTCTGGTGCAGGCCAAATCTCATTATGGTGAGTTTTAAGAGGGTGTCTAAATCATTTCAGTGAGTTGACGTTTCATAGTATGAATGTTGCTCCAAACAGATGGCTGTTTGAAATTTGTGGATGTTTTGTTACTCCGAGATTTTTTTTAACCCTAATAAAATCCCTTGCCATGAAATAGTAATAATAAGACTAGCTATCATTCATCATGCACTTGCTACATGCCCAGTAGACTGCTAAGTACTTTACTCACACTGTCGGTAATATTTAATAGCACCCCTATAAAGACGATATTGTCGCATTCTGGCCTCATAGTTAGTACACACTTTATTGAAGATTGGGACCCAGTTCTGCTTGGTTCCAAAGTCTATTCTCTTTCGATTACATCACTGTATAATGCCCCAAAACATGCAGTAGTTAAAACTGTGGATGTTAGAGCTGGAGTACTTCTTCAAGAGTAAAATAATAAGCTGCTAAGGTGGAAGGGCTGCTTCATGTTAAATTAGACTATCTTTTTAATTTTAGCCTAAGAATAATTCCATACCAAGCCATAGCTATTGTTACAGATATCCTGAATTATTATTCTGAAATTTTCTTTACTAAATAGATAAATTATACAATGTATCAATTTTTCTTCAATTCTTCCGTTTTGTTTACTTTTCATCATCTCAGCCTTCCTTTAACTGTGTAAGTAATAATTAGATAGCTATAAGTTATCTTTGATGTTGATTAACCTCAGGTGTTATCTCCTTCACACAAAATTGTGAACAGTATGCTTTATTTGGAGAATGACATATTTACAGTAAATTAACAACAAAATAAAACGTATACTTCTCAAGTTTTATAGAGAAAACAGTGTCTAGTGCATATGGGCTTAACTGCAGTTGGATTGGGAATATATTTTTGGAGATTTCTCTTTGGGAGAGTAGTAAACTAGTGAAAAAGACTTGGAAATGCTTTGACCAAATCAGTAAGCAAACAATTCATCCTCTAATTATTTCCTTTTTAAAAAAAGTTTTCTGTGTTCTTGCACATTCAGACTGCTTTTCTGGAATATTTCAGACATGAAAGATGTTTTAACCATATATAAAATCTTTGGTTCATTCTTTCTTCTCTCAACTATCTTATAAGGATTATTCCACTGTCTTCTAGGGTTGATTTGTATCTTTAGCGAAGTCAGCGACATTCCATCATGAGTGACTTGATATTTTTACAGGCTTATCTGAAACTTTTTTTTCTTTATTCTAATTACTTTAGGGTACGTCTTGATGTTGACTCTTCTAGATCAATTTTTCCTTGTATACTGTAAGCCCTTTAAATATGTCGATTCATGCCTTATTTTATTTTAGAAGATGTGGGAGGCCGTAAGCCATAGAAGAACTCCACTGGAAGAACCTGAAGCGGGAATTGCTGGCCGAGGGCACGGCTCCGGCAAAAGGAAGCAACTTTGGTAAAGGCAAGGCCCCGTAGACCCCGTGGATGGACATCTATTCTGATAAGAAAAATAAAATTGCTATATAAATAAAGGAATGTTATGATAAAAAACAATGGAGACCATGAGATGAACAGACAGTATAGGAATTGGATAAAGGCCCCCGTTTGAATGGCAA
>CAUYQG010270395.1:0-32247 GCA_963574415.1 Tarsius wallacei | reverse complement strand
TACTATAAATCAAAAAAAATTAGCCGGGTGTGGTAGCGTACACCTGTAGTTCCAGCTACTCGGGAAGGCTGAGGCGGAAGGATCGCCGGAGCCCAGCAGGTCGAGGCTGCGGTGGCCGGGAGTGGCCACTGCACTCCAGTCTGGGTGACAGAGTGAGACTCCAACTCAAAAAAAAAAAAAAAAAGAGCTGTTGTTTATAAGAGCCTGGCACCTCTCTTCTCTCTCTTGCCTTTACTCTTGCCATGTGACATGCCTTTCACCATGATTGGAAGCTTACTGAAGCCTCACCAGAAATAGATGCTGGCACCATGCTTCTTCTACAGTCTGCAGAACCATGAGCCAAAAAACCCCCTATTTTCTTTATAAGTTACACAGCCTCAGGTATTCCTTTATAGCAACACAAAACTAATACAGCTATGAATTTTTTTAAACTTGAGGTCAAACTATATGTACTATTTCATAACCTGCTTTATTAATAGAACTGTGAATTTCTTTCTAGATAGATATAATTTTAAATGATTCACACTTTTACATTGTATAGAAGTATCATAACATGTCATTATTGTTTCATTGGTCATTTTTAGCTTTTTAAATTTAACCGTTAAAACAGTATATTTATCCTTGAACATTTTTCTGATTGTTTCCCCCTCAAAAATATTAGAAATAGAATTTTTGCATCAGTGGCATGCTGATTTTTGAAGCTTTTCTTGTATTTTGACAAGTTGCCTCCCAGCAAAGTTGTGCCTTTCATGCCACAACCAGACAACTATGAGACTGTCTACTCCCACCCCCAACCACACTGAGTCTTTTCATTCTTTTAAATTATTTTTAAGTTTGTAGACCCAACCTGGTAAACATAGCGAGACCTCATGTGTACAAAAATTAGACAGGCATGGTGGTACACATCTGTAGTCCTAGCTACTTGGAAGGCTGAGGCAGGAGGATCTCTTGAGTTTAGGAGTATAAGGCTGTAGTGAGCTGTGATCAGGCCACTGCACTCCAGCCTAGGTGACAGAGTGAGACCCTGACTCAAAAAATAATAATTTGATGTGCAAAAAAACTCATTGTTTTCTTGATTACATGTGAGGCTAAACATTTTAATATATCTTTTGGGCTTATATTTCTTCTTTTGTGAATTACTACTCTTATCAAGTGCCCTTTTCTCTTCAATATGGATATATGAGATTAACCACTAAATTCTATCTTGAAACGCAGAGTACCAAATTCTGAAAGTAATTATCACCCACTCTAAGAATTGTCATTATTCAGTTTGTCATCATTGCCCATTTGGTTTTCACAAATTATTTCCTACCTCAAATACCTTTCTATCTGATTTTTACTTTTCCATTCCCTTTTCAAGTCCTTAGATTTTCAATATTTTATTTTTCTTTTATCCCCAAAATACCATATCAGATCAAACGATTTATTTTAAATATAGATATTTGGGGATTTATACATTGTATAGGAAAAAATCAAGCAGGTATTACCAAAATGTAATCAATTGAATCAATCAATTTCTTTTTAGGGTAAAAATATTGTCTCTCTTTTAAAAAGAAAAAAAAAAAAGGCCATTGTCTTGTTGAGCTATGTTGTCGTCATGTGCTCTTTGAGCTTTGGCCATGTTTTCTTAAGCTTTGGCCCTCTTCCCTACCTTGGGGAGGTGAATCACCTCTTTCTCTCCTCTCTAATTTACTTTCTAAATAAACTATATTTTCTAATCTGAAAAAAAAGAAAAAATTACATCTTTTTTCTTCTATTTAAAGAACATATAAACTATTAAATAAGAGTTATATATAAATGCCAAATATATTCTGGCATTTGTCACAAGGTGAAAGTTTAAGGGAAGTGTAATTGGTATCTCTGCAGCAGTACTTACTGCCTGTTTCCCTGGCTGATTTTTGCTGAAACTCATGTCTAATATTACCTCAAAATCCATCATCACCCACTTCTACTACCAACTGGGTGTTGCTGGAGGCTGTTAATATCAGTCACAGCAGAGGAAAGAGAGAAACTCTGTAGGGGTTCTTGTTGGCTTCCATATCTTAGCTCTATTTTTAACTCTGAAATCAACGTTGATGACATTAGACATTCACTTAATCTCAGTATTCTCTGTCACTCTTTCCTTGGCTCATTCCTCTCATACCTTAGAACGTTCTCCCAAGCTACACCCTATGCTCTGAGTGACCATATGCTCTGTATTTTTCTGGAGAGTCCCAATTTAAGATATTCTGTACTGTTGCCAAATCAGATGCCAGGCCATATGCTTCCTATTTTCTTTGGGGAAATATATTCATTTACCTATGTTCCAGTCCCCTGAATTCTGCTCATCAAGATTTCAACTGGTTTTGCATGAAGGTTTGTGAAAAATTTTGTTAACCCAAAATGCTGTTCAGATGTGTTTCTCTCAGGAAGCCTTCCTTCACAGTCTTCCTCTCTTAGATCCCCCTCTTACCCATTAGGATCACCTTCCTTGGAGTATCTAAGAAAACTAAAGGTGGATGGGGTTGCTCCACATGTCTTATGGGTTCACTCACCTGCTACCCACCCGCCCAGTTAGAGGATACCCTTCATTTTCCTTCTGCAACAGTTTGAGCCATAGACCATAGTCCACATCCTCCTTCTGCCTCCTGGTTGTCTATGGGCTTGACTCTTTTCCACAGCACATTCCCCCACCTTGCATGTTCAGTCTAGAATATGTGTCTTCATATGGCCTGTTTTCTGTGTGCAGGTGAGGAAGGGCAGGAGGGAGGAGGAAGAGGGAGAACAGAGAGAGCAAGAGAGCGAGCACACACTAGCCTGTGAGTGAACGCAGCAGCATGAATGAGTACATGCTCTGATGTCTCTGATATCTCTTCCTCTTCTTATATAAGGGACCCACCCTTATGACCTCATTTAACCTTAATTACCCCCTTAAAGGCCATATCTCCAAATACAGTCACATTAGAGGGTAGGGCTTTAACTTATTAATTTTGGGAGAGTACACAATTCAGTCCATAACAAAGTGTATTACATGGCAGATAAATCATGGACATTCATGTCAAATCAAACGGGATTTTAAAACTTGACTATCTCGATCCCAAAAGCCCTCAAAAGGTACATGGATAAATATAGTTGACCCTTGAACATCATGGATTTGAACTGTGCAGGTCTTCTTATGTTGAATATTTTCCAACCAGATACAGATTGAAAATATAGTATTTGAGAGATGTGAAATCCATGTATAGAAAGGGCCAACTTTTCTTATATGAGGGTTCTGCAGGGCTGACTATGGTTCTTGAATATGAGTGGATTTTGGTTTACGTGGGAGTCCTGGAACCAATCTGCCTTCATCTTTTGGCTTTATATCAGTCTTTATAATTTTCCTAAATGTTTGCACATAAATAGATATGCATACAATTTTTATATGCATATATATTGTGATATTAATCAGAATTGATTCACTGTTCCTATTTCATCTGAAATTTTAGTTCTAATTTGTGAACATTGTAGGTTTCACAGTGAAGAATCAATTCATATAATAATCTTTGTGCACCTTTCTGATCATTTCCCTCCAACAAATTCCTCATAATAAATCCTTCTGGTTCAAAGACTTGAGCAATTTTAAGATCTGGAAACATTTTGTAAAATTGCCCTGCAGAACTTTGTATCAATTATTAGTCATGTTTGCATTACAATGTATGAAATTGTCTCTTTCACCTGATTCTCATTAAAATTGGGCATTACAAAAAAAAAGGAAATTTTTACATTTATTATATTACTTAATTCTTATGATGGCCCTCTAAAGTATCACTAACAGTGTTTTACAGATGAGGCAGCAACATATACAGAGAGTAAGTATCACCAAATAGAATCACATAGGCAATGTGTGTCAGGGCTGAGAGTCAAACCCTGGTCTTTGTACTCCACCTCAAGTGTATTTTAAAATAGAGATGCTCTTTCATAACCTTTCTGCCTACCTTCTTAACAAACTGCAAATTATTTTCAGTCCCTTCTGTAATGTGGACACACTTTGCATGTTAGTACCATATTATCTACCACTCCCTACACATAGCAGATAGGACTGAGTGTGGATATTTAAACCAAACTGGGTCAAAATCTCCCTTCCAGGAAGTTGGAAATGGATCACAGAGACTATAGTAAGTTGTTAGGAAATAATAACAGGGGCTAGGCTGTTTTTTTCTCCTATGTGCACATGATGGTGTCTACTTCTTGAAGGACCTGAAATACCATACCAGGGTGGAGAAAGGGAGAAAAGAAATACACAGTGAAAAATAGAAAGGAGAGATAATACGTCTTCAGAAAAAAGGAAAGATTAACCTTGGTCCTTAAAACTTTGCAGTTTCTGATTCCACACACTTGTAGAGCCCAGATATACTTCCTGTCCATCCTTGAATCTGTGAGAAATTCTTATATTTTAAAAAAAATCCTATTTTGTCTAAACTTACTTGAGTGAATTTTTGTTCTTGTTGTCAAATGATTTCTAAAACACATTATTCTTTCTACCCATTTTCTCCTCACCACCAATGTCTTTGCCTTTGGTGGTACATCTGCCTAGATTGCTTTCTTATTCTTTTTTTTTTTTTTTTTAAGTTGGAGTCTCGCTCTGTTGCCCAGCTGGAGTGCAGTAGCACACTCACAGCCACCCCAGTGTCAACCTGCTGGGCTCAGGCAATTCTTCCGCCTCAGCCTTCTAAGTAGCAGGAACTACAGGTGTGCACTACCACACACGGCTAATTTTTTCATTTATAGTAGAGACAAAGTCTCACCAAGTTGCTCAGGCTGGTCTTGAGCCTGTGGGCTCAGGCAATTCTCTCACCTCGGCCTCCCAAAGTGCTAGGATTGCAGGCTTGAACCACCATGCCCGGTCTGCTTTCTTATTCCTTTCGCTATCTTTCGAAATTCTGCCATCCTTCAAATCTCAGTTCAAATTGCATGTCTTCCATCAAGCCTTCTTTGTTCATTCCATCAGGAACGAACACTCTGTACAACATTCAATTTGTATCACCACTATAACACTCATCACATACTGCTTTATAGAATTATTTGTGTTCTGGCCTACCATTGAGAAAATCTCTTGAGGGCAGAAAATTTAGCAATTAATTTTTAAGCTCCCCCATCGAGCAAACATATGGCAGTCATTCAAGTAATTGTAAGTGAATAAATGAACACCTGAAGGTGTTGGCCCACCCAGTTTTAAAAGGAATTAAGGCCTAAGGAACATGCGGATGGCAATTCATACGTTCACCTATTGGCTTAGTTTACTATCTTGGAGTGAGACAGTAAAATTACTGAATGAATGGCTTTTTAAGCTGTTGGTACCTCAGGAAAAAACAGATAGGTGAGGTGGGTTGAAATATTTAAGTCAACAGTCCCCCAGATACAAAGGGAAAAATTTAGCTATTTCCTAAACTGCAGTCAGTTCAGAGATAAGGAACAAAAGCCGTATATTATAAAAGAGTCCATAGTTGAATAGTGACAATATTGATGATGATGATGGTGATATTAAAATTGATTTCTGAATTTATTTAGTATTCATAATTCCTGGATACATAAGTAATATTATCTCCAAATCTGATAGGCCTTTTTAGTTAAGACAATCTTTTACTTATATATATTTTCAATATATATACACACAACCATGTATCATTATGACGAATCCAATTTATAATTATTTCAATTTTTTGTTAAAGTGCATTTGAAACATTGTATGGTTAATATTTCATAAAATATTTCTTGAGATGGTTTGTAATATGAGCAGTCATAGAGCTCACACCCTCAGCACTCACCCTTTTCTCCACTGGTACTTGCTTGGCGAAACTCCAAATCTGCTGAAATGCAACTTCCCACCTACTTAGTGCCTATATCTAATCGACTGGAGAAAAACAAATTATCATGCTCACTGGATTCACTTAAAATTATGACCTCAAGCCTAAGTGGGTTCTCTGTGTTGCCTGGCAATTTTTCACAACTCCCCAGTCATTTGACTCTTCCCTTCAGTTGACACTGTTTCCCTTAAGCCTCTTCCTTTCTCCTCCCTCTCAGCTGATGATCTTGCTTTTTAGTTCACTGATATAAAAGAAACAATTAGAAGAGAACTTTCATGGTCTCTCACCCTTAATTCTACTCACTTGCATTTTACCTTTCCTCCTACATAGAAGGCTGAAACATTTCTGTTTCTGAGTCTAACCCCTCCTCCTGTGCTCTGGGGCCTACCTCCTATTACTCCTAAAATTATCCCATCTCCTTCTTGTATCAACTGTTCTCTTTCTAGAGGATCATTAACACCAACATATTAAACATATCTTAACATCTCCCATTTAATAAAAGAAACTTTCTCTTGATTTCATATTTTTTTCTTTAGCCACAACCTTATTTCTTTATTCCTTTTTGCAGAAAATCTCCAAGGAATTAACCTATTTTTGCTGTATTCATGTTATTATCTCTCATTCTATCTTGAATTCACTCCAATAAGGCTTTTTTGCCCTCACACTTCCACTGGTAATACCTTTATCAAGTATATCATTGTCTTCCACATCACTAAACCCAGTGCTGAATTCTCAGTCTTCATCATGCTTGACCTTTTAGCAATACTCAACACAGTTGATCTTCTTGGAACACATTTTACATTGGCTTCCAAGAAGCCTCTCTCTCCTGGTTTCCCCCCTATCTCTTTAGCTCCTTTGGAGTCTACTTTACTGGTTATTCTTCATTACTTTGACAAATAAATGTCAAAATTGGAGTACCTCAAGGCTCAGCTCTCCTCTATCTACTTCATTTCCTAGGAGCTTTCAACCAGTTTCATGGTTTCAAAACTACTATACATATATACGTGTGTGTGTGTGTGTGTGTGTGTGTGTGTGTGTGTGTGTGTGTGTCTCTTTTCCTCTCCCTTTTATTTCTTTTCCATTCCTCCCCTTCCTTAATGATTTGTTCCCAAAGCCACTAGCTGGAAAAAGCAAGGTTGGAATTGGGCCTGAGTTGGGGAGAATTATAGAAGCTCAAAGTGGGATTTTGAAGCCCAACATGGAAAAGAGTGCCTGATAAGAGCACTGCCTAGCAAGGACAGTCATAGTCTAAGCAGAGTGTGGGAGAAATCCATGCAGAGGGACAGCCTAGCATGGTCTGTTAGGTATGCACACAGAAAACCAGTCATGCATGGAAGTCAAAGCCTAATTAGAATGAGAAGGGCATTCACATGGGAGGGGGTAGAGGTGTGGGTGTCAGAGACTGCATGTGGTGAGAAAGGCATCTGTGCAGGGGACACAGTGGTGGTGACAATTGAAGATCTGTTACTTACAGGAGAATTGATTATATAAGTAAATATATTAAGAAGTTGGAGCCAGGTTCCCTACTGTCACATACAAAAGAAGAACACTAGAATGATCCTTGTGATATTGGATTGAAATAGGAAGTATGTGTGTAAATTCATGGTCATATAACTAAATAAATTGATAAAGATATATCTATATAAAATAAACATAGATATAAAAGTATGTGTTTATGTATCTCTACCTCTGTCTCTATAGTCCTTAGTTTTGTCCACTGAGAGGGCCTGGGAGTAGCAACACCCCAGTAGCAGTTGAGCACATTTAGTCCCCAGACTTTTGGGTTTTAAATTCCATTCTCCACAAAAGTAACCAGGGCTTTTTGAGAAATGGTTGATTCCAGTACTGGGGCAGCAAAAATATAAGATAACCCTGGAACATCTAAGTGTTCCAGGAATAATGGGGGTATGTCAGAAAGACACAGAAGCTAGTGTAAAGCAGTTTCCATCAGCCAAATCTGAGACAATTTGAATATTAAATTAAATAATGATGGAAACAGATTATAACCCATTAAGAATTAAATCACAGCCGGGCTCAGTGGCTCAGCCTGTAATCCCTCGCTTGGGTAGGCTGAGGTGAGTGGATTGCCTGAGCCTGCCGGTTCGAGACCTGCCTGGGCAACTTGGCAAAACCTCATCTCTACAATAAATCAAAAAATTAGCTGGGTGTGGTAGCGCACGCCTGTAGTTCCAGCTACTTGGAAGGCTGAGGTGGAAGGATCGCCGGAGCCCAGTAGGTCGAGCCTGCGGTGGCCGGGAGCGGCCACTGCACTCCAGTCTGGGCGACGGAGTGAGACTCCAACTCAAAAAAAACCAAAAAAACAATTAAATCACGACTCAATACAGACATAAATTAATAAATTGAATACACTGAAAGTTTGATGAAGTATAGAATGTTTACATAGTTTCAAAATACCTTTCCACAAAATAATTACTAATTAAAAAAGGGAAGATAATAAAGTAAATAAGTTTATATCACCTAAAATCAAGTAATTCAAATGAATATCATCAATAATGAGACAAATTGAAATTGTGTCTCTACCACCTGATAGGATGCAATAAGAATACAAGATCACTTTTTGATATTCCTAATAAAGATGCATAATCTGAATCTAATCATGATGAAACATAAAAGAAATACAAATTGAGGGATGTACTTCAAAATAACTGGCCTGTAATCTTCAAAAGTAACAAGGATATGAAAACTAAGGAAAGACTAAGGAACTGTTTCTGAGTAAAGAAGAATAAAGAGGCCACATATGATTCTGAACTGAATTATTTTGATATAAAGGACATTATTATTTGAACAAAATTTGAGGTAGCAATATAGCAGTTTTAATTTCTGGATTTGGACAGGTTTATTGTGTTTATGCAGGAAACTCCTTATTTATAGGAAGAGCACACTAAATTATCAAGGGGTGATGAGATATTGTGTCAGCATTTTCACTGTGTCATTATTGGGTCAACATTGCTCATTCATTATTCTTGAATGGTTAAGGAAAAAAATGCATATACTTTGCAACTTTCCTGTGCGTTTTGAAATTTTGTTTTTAAAAACAAAACTATATGCTAATGAGTCTCAAATTTCTCTCTCCAGCTTGGACCTGAACCTAAGATAATTTATTTAATTTTCTAGTCAAAATCTTCACTTGGTTGTCTAATCATTGTCCAACTTAAAATGTGAAGCTGAACTTGTATCTGTCCCCCAACTCCATTTACTCCTTCCCCAGTATTCTCATTCCCCTAGTTGCTTAGGTTAAGATCCTTGACTTTTCTTTAATTCTTAGGTCACCAGCAAATCCTGTTGGCTCCGTTTTCAAAATACATTCAGAATCCTTCTTTCCACCTCTCCCACTACTACTCTACTTCACGCTACCATCACCTTTTATCTGGTCTTCTAACCTAGCCTGTTAACTGGTCTCCTTGCTTCCCTATAGCTGATTCTCAACACTGGAGACAGATGGAACTTTGTAAAGCATGGAACTGTCTCATTACTTCTCTATAACTTAGATCAAAATCTAAGTTCTTTGCATGGTTTACTAGGCCCTCTGTTCTCTTGACCACTAGCTACTTTCCCAAACTCATCTCCTACAATTTTTACTTTACTTTAATAGCAGGCCCCAACCATACTGGCTTCCCTTAGAGTGTGCCAAGGACTGTCATCTCAGGCCATTTGTACTAACCAACCATTACTTCACTAGAATTTCTGCCTAAATATACTTACTCAGAGAGGTCTTTCTTGACTACCCTATCTAAAATGATTCTTTCTGTTCCTTTATACTGTTTTATTTTTTCTTCATAGTATTTATCACCACTTTCCATTTTATTATAACATCTATTCATTTATTTACTTTCTGCTGGTGTTTTCCATAAGTATCCTGGATTTTTTTTTTTTATCATGTCACCTGTTGTAGCTTCAATTCCTGCAATAGTACCTTTTACCCAAGAAGTACTCAATAAATATTTGTCTAATGAATGAATAGAAATGGTTACTATTAAACAAGAATGACCAAATGAAAACTGTGTGCTAAACTCTGACCAAAGGGGAAAAGGAGGACTTTGAAATAATATCCCTTAAAAGGCAGAATTTGGGGGAATAAGTAAAGATTGTTATATCTTATTCTGATGGGGGGGGAGGAGTAAGAAGGGAATCATGCCAGGGACACAAGTCTGTTACATGCCTACATTTCTCTTTTCTTCTTTCATTTATCTACATAGAAGAAAAGGAACATCTTTTGAAAAAAGAGAGTTAAAAATTTAAATTAGAAAGTTAGAAGTTTAACTCAGTAGCAAGTTGTGTCATTGGAATTATTCCACAAATGGATGCAGCTACTCACATATCTAGAAGGACATTTGGCTTTTAAAGTGGCATTTGATTTTAAAGAATAAATATATATTCTGGAAGGTTTTTAACCTCTGAGATGAAGAAATCAGGATTTGTTAGAGGAGGGTTTATTGGGTCTAAAGGAATTCATGGAGAAACGAGAAGGATGTAGGAATTAAACTATTGATAAAATTTGAAGATCAGAGAGAAAAACACCACATTTTATTTTGTGTATTAGTGACTACTTTGTGAGTCTCATGATCATTTTGTATTCCTGTTGTTCTAGTAAAGGGTTCTAATTTTAAAAGCACAATTTATGTTTAAACATATATTAAAAAGAAAAAAAGCACAATCTTCTCTTGGTGAATATAAATCCAAGAAGATTGGCTATTTGAATCCTGAAGCTGTAACAAATATAACTGAAGGATGAATAGAAAATTTTGGCCTAAGCACTACATTGCAATAGGTGTGACATTTCACAGTGAAGTATCAGACCATCAAGCACAAATTTAAAAACAAGTTTCCACTGGCTAGGTGGTTCTTTAAAACCACAAAGGTCAGACAGTAGAAATTGAGACTGCTTTTGGGAAGGGCTGTTCTTTAGAGAAAGCTATGCTGTACATTCAATTCCCCTCCCCTGGGGGTGAAGGAAGGGAGGATGCCTGCCCCTTCACCTCAGACCTGCGGAGTGGAGCTTCTTACAGAATTGTTCAGAGAACTGTAGTAGGAAGGATGAGGAACTAAGAGACTGATGTCTGACTCCCCCTGTGAAAATCTAGAGGGCCAGAAAGAGAATGCCTGGCAGACTGTTATTGAAGAGGAGATACCTAGTTGCTCTAGGACCAGCCAGCTTCCTCAGAGTTTGCCAAAACAAAGGATGCATACCACATATGGTATACAGAGCCAGTCCTGAGCTTTTTGTGACTCCTGCTCAAGAAAGCTCCTGAGATGTCAACTGGGGTTTAACAGAAAGAATAATATGGTGTGGATTTCCAAAAAAAAAAAAAAAAGAAAGAAAATGAGGCTAAGGGAGAAGTGGCAGCAAGAGGAATAGAATATAAATGGCCTGTGTCACAAAAGGTGGAGGAGTTGTAGCTTGAGTGACCAAGCACATGAGACCCTGAGGAACTCCCAAAAGCACCCACCGAGAATCAACTTGAAACATCAGTTAGTCCCAGAGATGTCCCTCTTTCCCCTATTCCTTCCCTGCATTTCAGTCAACGGAGGCACTATCAGCCTACCCTGAGTAGGGGAGAACATGAGTGAGAAGGAGGGAAGAATTGAGCACATTCTTTTTCTCTAAAGCTTTCTTCTCTAAATATCCATTTGAGGTTGAGTTTTGTGATTTTAAAATGTAAGACTTGGCTGGGCGTGGTGGCTCAGCCTGTAATCCCAGCACTTTGGGAGGACAAGGCAAGAGGATTGCCTGAACTCGGGAGTTCGAGATCAGCCTGGGCAACTTGGTGAGACCTCATCTCTACAATAAATCACATGGTGACATGTGTCTGTAGTTCCAGTTACCTGGAAGGCTAAGGCGGAAGGATAGCCTGAGCCCAGCAGGTCGAGGCTACAGTGACCATGAGTGTGCCGCTGCACTCCAGCCTGGGTGACAAGAGTGAGACAACAACTCAAAAAAAAAAAAAAAAAAGCAAGACTTGGCAGGGCACAGTGGCTCATGTCTGTAATCCCAGCACTTTGGGAGGCAGAGGTGAGAGGCCTGCTTGAGCCCAGGGGTTTGAGACCAGCTTGGGCAACGTGGAGAAGACCTCACCTCTGCAAAAAACAAATCGAAACATTAGCTGGGTGTGGTGGTGTGCACCTGTGGTTCTGGCTACTTAGGAAGGCTGAGGCTGAAGGATTGCCTGAGCCTAGCAGGTCGAGGTTGCAGTGGCTGTGAGCATGTCACTGCACTCCAGCCTGGGTACCAGAGTGAAACTGACTCAAAAAAAAAAAAAAAAGTAAGACTTAATATTTTCTACAAGTGAGCAGGAAAGTCATGAGACTTGCTGGAATTTTCATCTCTGTGGCAGGGGGACAAAGCAACTGAGTTAATTTTAAGAGAACAGTTATGTTTTGACTGTATTTCGCAAGCCATGCTAGCTTAGTGTAATGAATACACAGATTTTCCACTGTACCGTTGGTGGAAACCTTTCAGAACTTGCAGGTACAAGCCTTAAAAGGAAGAAAGCATTGCAAATTTACACAATAAAAAGTTATACAATTCCTGTATTAGTTTCATTTACCAATCACTGCACTAGAATCCTGAAATACATGAAATGTAGAATACTCAAATTTTATGGAAGAAATAAATGAAAAATTTGAAATAAAAAAATTTAGTATTCCTAAGACAGAGCAAAATGCAATGTATTATAAAAAGATTATCAAACATCCCACATCTTTAAAATTAAAAAAGATTATCAAACAAAAATTACCTTAAAAAAATAAAAACCTTTTAGCCATGGTTATTAAGATGGAATAATTACTGAAATTCTCATCCAAATTTTTCTATGTCAGCTATCCTCCTAGATATGATGGATCTAAATGAAGAATTTCAATTTTAAAGTTATTATATTATTATGCAACTATTTTAACTCTGTATTCTCAAATCAATTAAGAAGGAATATGACCCTAAGATAAGGTTTAAGGGTAAGAACAGTGGTTAGAAATAAGTTCAGTTGCAGTGAATAAAACAAAAAAATGATTAATATTGGATTAAATATACAAGGTTTCATTCTCTAAAACGAAGTTTAGAAGTTGGCATTTCAGGTGGGATTCGAGGTTTCACAAAGTCATCGGGGACCTAAACTCCTTTCAGTTCATCACTCTATCATTCCTAGGATGGCCCTTTTCCTCTGGTTTAAGATGGCTGCCAGATTCAACTATCACATCTATGATACAGGTAGGAGAGAAAAAAAGAGGAGAAGAGCCCACTCTTTCTCTTTGAACAAAATTTCCCGCTGTTCTAATTTGCCAGAATACATGGCTTCCAGGGAGGCCAGGAATTATAGTCTTTTATTTGTGCACATTTTAATCTTGAATCAATTTGGGGTTCTGTCACTAAGGTGGAAGGAGGAAATAGATGTAAAGGTAAGCAGTTGGGAGTCTCTGGTATACAGACTTAAATATTTTCTTCTCATAAAATGGTTAGGTCTAACATTGATTGATTACTAACAGGTTAGATTTGTTAGCAAAGATCCTTAATTGTACTGTAGGCTTACTTAAAAAAAAAAAAATGCTTGCTTTCTCTATGTAGAGAACATTTCTGTCACTTGCAACCAAAGAAACGCTAATTCATGGTCAATTATCTTGAAACTAAGGATTCTGTTATATTATTTAAGCTCTCTGTTTCACTGAGAAGTATCTCAGTAATTTCTAATGCAAATCAGTAATTTCAAATGCATTTATTCATTCTATCATTCATACAATAAACATTTACTGAATGCCTAGGTACTAGAAAAAAAGGCATTTTAAAAAAAAATTTCAAAGAGGTCACAGTCTAGTGGAGAAAGATAGTCATGAAAAATCTAAAATGTAAGAAAGAGTTTGGGCACAGTATAAAAATTATGTACCACGTGTTGTAGGGCACAGTAGAGAGAGATATCAACTCTACAAAGAGACACTGAAGGGTATGTATCCCAGGTAAGGCACAAATTGATGGCAGAATTCAACTAAAAATGATTACACAATTTTAAATACACCAAAATGCATAAAGACAAAACGAACATCTACCTATGAAACAAGATATTTTGAATATAATTACAGGATAAAATTCTAATGTAAAATAACCCTAAAACTGAGATTTTGGTATGAAGTTTGAAGTTATTAGCAATGATGTATGTAGGCATAAATGTAATAAACTAATAATTTTCCATGAAGAGGTTTTTGTCATCAAATCAAAGAATTAAAGAGTAGTAAGAATTTTTCTGAAATTGGAAAAGTATTAGGAATCATTTAGTGTATTCTAAAGCAATAGCATTTGTCACTTAATATTTCTCATTTGCTTTTATGTTAGATAGACCCTCTAGAACTTAGGCATAGTTATTTTTTCAAATTTGCAGCTAATTTTTTATGTGGCAAAAGGGAAAAGAACTAAAAAAAAGAGTCTTGGAGGGAGGGGCAGGGTGTGGTGGAATAGGCATGGAATTCCCTTGACTCAGAAGAGGAAGGTGGTAATTTTCTTCCCTTTACCATGAAAGTATTTGTGATTTTTGAAAGTGCTTTTCTGCAGAACATATGTACTTAAGGAATATTTCTCATATGTCCAAAACCTAGAATTTACTAGGCCTGTGGCAAGTACTTCAAGAGAACTTGGGGCTTACTGCCAAAGCTGTGTTTGGAAAAACTGGTGTAGAGAAGCACTGAGAAGGAGGAACTCTGCTAAACGGCTGGGCTGGCACCACATGGACATGTAGCAGGAACCCTCTGACTATATAGTTTCTTTACATTGTTAAAAAATAAAGTTCCTTTTCAAGAGACTTCGTTTTCATTGTTAAAAAACCAATATAGTTCAGATTAATATGGCAAAGTAGGCTGACAAAGAGAAGACGCCTTACCTTTCCAAAAATATAAAAATGCCAAATAATAACTTCAGAAACTGAAAACAATCTATTTTAAGTTTGAAGGCAAGAAAGGAAAACTCCTGGATTTTAGGAAAAAGAAAGCAGAAAATCAGAGCATTAGAAGGAGCGGTACTGGGACTGAGTATATATTGTGAGACCCAAAGACTTAAGAGGAGTAGATTATTGACACATGCAACAACATGGATGAATGTTGAAATAATTATGCTGAGTGAAAAACAACACAAAAAAGAATACACATGGTATGACTCCATTTATAGAAAACTCTAGAAAATACCAAGTAATCTATAGTGATAGCAGATCAGCGGTTGCCTGAGGATGGGGGAGATGAGGCAGAGTAGGAGGGAGAGATTACAAAGGGGCACAAGGAAACATTAGAATGATGGATATGTTCAGGGTCTTGACTGTTGAGATGGTTTCACAGGTGTATAGATACATAAAAAAAAAACTTGTCAGATTGTACATTTTAAATATGGATAGTTTATTGTATGCCAATTATATCTCATGAAGCTATTAAAAAGAATAAACAAAGTCAATGTCCAAACAAGTTCAACTGATCTTCCTTCCCACTTATATTTATGCAATTTATTTGTTGAAGGAACTTGGTGGTCTGTCCTGTAGAGTTTCCCACATTCTGGATTTTATTTATTGCAAAAAAGAATCCTTATCTTTTCAAGCTTTATATAATGAAGTCTTTATGAGTGAAATCCATGTAGGGGGTGGGGAAGAAGAGACTGGCCATGTGTGGATAATTGTTCAAACTGGGTGATTGGTACATGAGGTCTCATTATACTATTTTACTTTTTATGTGCTTAAATTTTTTTTTATAATAAAAAAGTTAAGTCTTGGGTCCTACCTCCTACCTGAATCTCTCAGGTGTTCAGCATAAAGGTGTGCATTTTTATAAACTCCCAAAGTGATTTTTTATACACTAAAGAGAACCACTGCCCCAGATCAAAGAAAAGAACTCTTAGAATGAGAAGGATTTCAGACACCAACCACAAGGATGGGCAAACAGTTTTTTGTAGGTGTCCTTTTTATTTCTCATTAATTTACAGTAGTAGGTTAGCTATTCTTCTTCAAGAGACATGTATGGCTCTGCCTGCATCTTCCACTGCTGATCTCCATATACATATTATTTGTATTCTTATTCAGTCTTAAATGCGTGATTGTCCAGTTTTGGCTTACCATATAGACTCGAATGATTTGTCTAGATTACTCTGAATTTCAGCCCTAGATAAAACTTGAAATAAAAAGGCTTTCCTTCTTCTGTATCTCCAGTCTCACCTCTACATCTTTTGCTCCCTCTGTGACTTCCTCATTCCTCAAATAGCCAGTGTCTTTTTTCCAATCTTTGATAGTGATAATCTTCACTATAAAAAATACTCACAAATTATCTGATAGGGCTGGGCGCAGTGGCTCATGCCTATAATCCCAGTGCTTTGGGAGGCTGAGGTGGGAGGATCACTTGAGGCCAGGAGTTTGAGACTAGCCTGGGCAACATAGTGAGATTTGGTCTCCACAAAAAAAACCCAAAAACCAAAACCAAAAAACAACTAGCCAGGTATGGTGGTATATGCCTATAGGCCTAGCTACTCTGAGGCAGGAGGATTGCTTGAGCTCAGGAGTTCAAGGCTGCGGTGAGCCATGATCATGCCACTGTACTTCAGCCTGGGTGACAGAACAAGACCTTGTCTCAAGAAAGAAAATCATCTGATAAACTCATTTATATAAGAATACTGATTGGAGTCATGAGGTGTTCTCAGGCAAAGTTGATTTAAATAACACACAGGATTTAAATTAATGTTAAAAAAAAGCATAGTGATGGATTCTCAGGCATCAGACAACCTACTCAGGAAAAGATTTTGAGGTGGTGCTCAAGTTCTTTTAAGACCCTCTAAAATCTTACCAAATAGGCTGTTACTTATTTGTCATTGGAAATGTATCTTTGGAAGAGTCGTATAATGCAATGACAGCTCTTTCTTCTGTAACACGCATGGAAAAAATTAGCTTTGCCTGCAAGTAATAAAAAGTCATACTCAAACTTTCTTAAACAGCTAAGAAAATTTATTGGCTCAGAGAAGTTCCTAAATCCAGAGGAAGTGGAAGGCTTCATGCTGGGTTTGAGCCCTTCCATCATGTGTCAGCTTCATCCCCATGCTGGCTTCCTTGCAGCAGCCAAGTGGCTATGGTATCTAGAGGACTCATATTCACCCATCACGCCAGCTAAAGTAAGAAAAAGAGCACTTTTATTTCGAGCCAGGGTCTCACTCTGTCGCCCAGGCTGGAGTACAAATGACCCGATCACAGTTCACTGCAGCCTCAACCTCCTAGGCTTGAGCAATCCTTCCACTTCAACATCCTAAGTAACTGGGACTATAAGCACGTGCCACCACACCCAGCTAATATTTTATTTTTATTTTTTTTAGTAGAGACACATTCTCCCTATGTTGCCCAGGCTGGTCTCGAACACCTGGGCCCAAGTGGTCATCTCACTGCTGCTTCCCAAAGTGCTAGGGCTACAATCACGAGCCACTGCACCTGATCTAGAGCTCTTTCCATCTTTCAGCAAACACAAGGTCTGGCCTTCCATATGACTGGGACCAATTTAGACCTGTGTCAGTGCTTATCAGTGGACACTGACAGGTCAAGAGGGCCCTGGATTAGGCTGATTATCAGTCAGAGCCCACACCTGGAGCTGTGCCTAAGCAAATCCTTGGCTGCCTCACAATTGCACAGGGGGTGGAAATGTATACTGGTGAAACAGCCAATATAATGCCCATTATAAAAGCAATATGAGATTCCATACCATTACATGACACAGTTTAAACTCTCCCTTCTACTATCATTTAATGTTTAACTTATTTCCAATTTTTGGTATCATACTATAAACAAGGAGTTGCAGACCTAAATGAGGGAAACACGGCTGTAAGGTACAAGAGGGAATGTAGAGGCATTGGCAAGAGAGAATGCAAGTCCTATGACTAATTGCTGTTGTGTGAGAATGTAAGCCCACTGTTATCAAATCTTCCACTTTTAAAAGAGAAGCCCAGAATGCATGTACAATCTTCTGGTTTCTAACTCTGGCTAATTTTTTTTTAAAGTACCATGCATGCCAAATTAATCATGTTTGAGGGTCAGATCTGGATCTGGGCCACCAGTTTCTGTCATGTTATGAATCATGCTAGCATATTTTCTAACACCTTCTCCCAAAGAGACAGCTTCAGTCCTTTCATGAACCACGACTGCTAGGATACACTTAATGCAAGTCAAATCACAGTGTAGAGAGAAATGAGCAGCACACATTATATGAAGAACGCTTTGTTATGAATTCTCTATTCCCTATTGTGCCTCTAGTAACATGTGCTAGTATTGTTTTCTGGTGGCAAGGAGGAGTTTGCACCAAATCACCTGTCTCTTATCTAGGTTCTACTGTGAGGAACAGCTCAGTTTTACAGAAGGATCCCTGGTGATAAGAGGTGTGACGTGGCTATGGGACAGGGTTTTTCTTTTCCTGTAGTAAGCTGGCACATGGACTGATTCTATAATAGTGACTTAGACGTCATGCTCCACTTAAATAGAAAAATTAACTGGCAATGACCAAGGGTGGCCACTATTATTGCTTTCAAAGACATATGGAACTGAATTTGGGGAACACTAAACTTGCTTTGGACTCATCATTTAAACAATTTTTTTTGCAAAGTCTCTTATTGAATCACCACAAGGACACTTTTTGTCAAGAAGCTTCACTCCAATTAGAAGATACCAGAAGGCAGAAACTATGGCTTTTTCTTCTGCTGACTTCCCCCATGGGACCCAGTGTAACATCACTAGTACTTTATTTAGTAGAGGCTTAGTACTAACTTGTTGGCATATTTACTAATAGATACTGTACATCTCAGGAAATCCACAGATGATCTGTATTATTCTAGCTCTAACTTTATTAAATATCATTAAAGATTCCAGCATTTATTGCCAGGTCCACGGCTAGGTAGGTTCTTGGGATACAGTGGTCAATAAAAGACATTTTGGGAAGGAACACAGCAGGTACGGGAAACACGAAATAGACAGCTACAACATTCTTTACATGTTCCAGCATCTGCAGACTTTTATATTAGGAAAAGGGGGAAAAAAGGAACTTGGGAGTGAGGGCCCTCTGGACAAATGTCACATTTCTCAGAGTAGCTTTTGGATGGAAGTGGGACAGAAGGGAGGACTTTAAACTAAGAAGACATTCCAGAGCCCAAGTCACTGGCCACATGGGTTCACTTATTCATGCAATCCCATTAATGAGTACTTCCTATGAGTCAGTCAGGATGCACTGGGGACAACTGAAAATGAATGAAGCAGGTTCCCTAGGGATAAAATACAGCCTGAGCCAACCTAGATACACTTGATACATCAGGTGCCACAAAGCAACAGAAACAAAGTGGCAGTGCCAAGGAGATTCGGAACTTGTACGGGTCATTTCTGGCTGCAGGCTCTGGAAAGAAGGATATCCGCAGTTTAAGGACCAGTACAATATAGGCAGCAAAAAAGAGCTGGTTTATTTTATCTTTACCTAGACTGTACCTCAAAATCTTTGACCCCAAAGGATAAAAAGGTTCTTCATCTAAATACATTTATTCCTGTAGGTTACTTCTGTCTTCAATCTCCCTCACAGGACAACTTAACAAGGGGGCATTTCATAGGCACACAGGCAACTTTGAAAGAGGCACGGAAAAGAGCAACTGCTCAAAAAGTGAGGACTCTTTAAAGCAACTTTCTTTAAGAATACTGTCCATTAAGAATGAAAATACATGCCAGGCACGGTGGCTCACGCCTGTAACTTCAGCACTTTGGGAGGCCGAGGTGGGAGTTCCAGACCAGCCTGGGCAACATAACAAGACCCTCTCTCTCTTAAGGGAATAACAATAATAACAATAATAAAAAATAGCCAGGTGTGGTGGTCCACGCCTGTAGTTCCAGCTACTCGGGAGGCCGAGGCAGGAGGATCGCTTGAGTCCAGGAGTTGAAAGCTGCAGTGAACTATGATAGTGCCACTGCACTCCAGCCTGGGTGACAGAGTGAGACCTTGACTCTAAAAAATCATAATATAAATTAAAAAAAAAAAAGAAAGGTTCATAGCAAGTAAATTATCTCCCCCCATTCATTGTTGTGTAACTCAGAGTCCCCTGGCAGAACTCACCTGACTAGGGGTTGGCCGGGAGAGGCTTTCCCTCCGGGAGCTTCCCCAGCGCCGCAAGTACCCGGCCTGGCTGCCGGGCGTCCCCGCTCCTAGACCTCGGGGCTGGTCAGGTTCTATCTAGTTCCGATCCGTAGATAGGCCGGGTCGCCCGCGGGCGCGCGCGCGCGCCGCCGCCGCGCGGCCCGGGAAGGCGCCTCCGCCTTCGGGAGCGCGCACGCCGCGCCAAGGGGCCTGACGCGCGCGCTCCCGGGCCGCCTCCACCTCGGCCCGCCCCCTCCCTCGCCTCTTCCTGCCTGGCCGCCCAGCTCCCCTCCCTCCCCACTCCCTCCGCCCTCCTGGGCTCCGGCGGCGGCGGAGTGAACGGGACGGCCTGGCAGCCCGGCGTGGGGCGGCGGGAGGGACGCGGGCTCCTTGGGAATTGTTGTTCCGTCTGCGCCCGCGGAGGCTGAGGAGGTGAGGCGAGGGCGGCCTCCTGACGGCTCGACGGCTACCGCGGCTGCCCGGGGGGCCAGCGTCGGGGCTGAGCGGGGGAGGTCGAGGCGGGGCCCCGGCGCGGGGCGGGGATGCGGGGGCCGCGAGGAGCAGGGCGCGGGCGGGGACAGTGCCTGGCGGCCCGGTGGGCGCCTGGATGCGGGGACGGGTGGTGGCCCGGCCCCGCTGTGCCCCCTGACATTGCTGCCTGCGCCGCTGCGCGGTGGCCGCCGCCGTGCTGGGTCCAGGCAGCCCCGCGTCCGGGCTCTGGGTCCCGGCGGCCCTCGTCCGGGGGGCGTGCGTGTGTGAGGTATTTTCTGCTCCCGCACAGGCTTCTGCTGGCGCCGCGGCTCTCCCGCGTCCTCCCCGGCCTCCGCCCGCACTTTGTTGGGCTCCTGCCGTGGGTGCTGTGGCTTCGCGGCGTGGGATGGGCAGCGCCCTGGGCATATCCCTACCTGCCAGGAGCGCCCCGCTTCAGAGTTGGCCGCCGGGCGGGACAACCCCCCCCCCCAGCCCCCACCCTGGTTGTGGGTGCTCGATGTCCTGATAAGTGAGTCAAAGTTTCTGACACAGGGCTGGTACTTTGCACTGGTGGCCCATGGTATAGGGCTGGGCAGCGCGTCAGCATGTGGAAGGGGCCGCCGGCTGGGGGTGGCCCGGTGCGTGGGGGCTGGCCCGCAGCTTGGCTTCTGATCCTGGGGTGTCCGGGTGCCCGTGTCTTCTCCTGGGGTCCCTCGGGTAGGGCTCTACTAGTAATGTACCGAAATTTAGGCGGCCCCTTGCAGGGCGGATGGTGTCACGCAAGTAAACTGAAATGCCAACCTCATGACACTAATAGTAAGGAGAACTTTTGCTGGCTTGATATAAGCGGAGTTTGGGAACTGATTTCGAGACCTGCATTTTTACTGGAGAGTTTAGGGGTTTTTAATAGTACGTTTAAATGTGCTTGTGCATGGTGGGAAGTAAATAGTTGCTTGTGACATTTCTGAAAACACGGTGTCATAAAAGCCTTCTGACTTCTCTTACAGTCGTGTTTATATTTGGCGTCTTCTGCACTACTGTAGAGTGTCCATAGGTTATGATGTCAGAAGAAACGGACTTGAAGTTTGCTTGTGGGCAAATTGGAAGGGGATTTTGCCCATGGAAATTGCTGGTTCACAAGCCGCTGGCCCTGAACACTGGCCTGTGATTCATTTTCTTAGTAGAGCGTCCTTTATGCAATTGACAGGAGATTTTAAAGGGGAAAGACTAGATGAACTGTATGTATTTATAATCCCAAATTGTATTAAATGTTCACTTGCTAGAAAGGTTAGCTAAGACTTTGAGTTAGACTAGTGTCTGTACTAAATCAGTTCAAGATATGCTCCAATATCACATATTTTTATGTCATCTGGGGAGAAGTAGATGAAGTAGAACTGAACTTATTTGTGAACATAGTATATGGCCTATGTTGTACTCGGAAAAGCTGGAAACAAGTTACTAAGTCTCAGCACTATTGGCGCAGGTAGTGAATATACAAACCAACCTAAAAAGACTTGACTGTAAAGTGAAGTCTTGACTGTAAAGTGACCTGACTTATTTGATGGGAATTTCTATATGTTACAGTTGTGATGTTCTGAGAGTTTTTGTTTCTTTGATAATTGTTTCATAATTTAGATCATTATCTTTTTTTTTACCTTAATAGTTATGACTTTTTTTCTTTGAATGGCACAATTTTGTTAGGCATGTGAAGCAGGAGTTTTCATGTTCATCAGCTCACCAGTTCTAAACCAGTGACTTTTAAAATTTAATTTTTTTCTTTGCCTTAACCCAAACTTGAAATTGCTCAGTTACTGTATATTTTTTGAACTCTCAGATGACACATTAAGGCTGAAAGTCTTTTTATCCATTCTTTTGGAGTAGTCAGAAGAGGGAATTCTGTTGTGCCAAGTAAAAATAATATGTGTAAGAGATAGCTAGGCTCTAAGAGCTTGACTGAAGAGAGTAGTGGCCAAGTAGCAAACATGTATTGGTATAGAGTTGGGACTGCATTCTCGCCTACTGGACTTTAGTGGTGTGGGGGTGATTATGACTGAATGGAGTGTGTTTGGAGAATGCACTTGATGCTGGAGAGCTATGGGATTCCCAGGCACAGAGCTGCTTTGCTTGTGTCTCACAAGTTTTAATGAATTGCTACATATTTGTAACTCTTACATAAATGGGTCAACCATGGCTTCTGAGGATGACCATCAGTCCAAGGCTATTCGGGTGCTGGAATTTCAGACACTGCTCAGGGATTTCTAATGGTGATGGTCTAATGAGCATTTGCCATGACAGACAGTGGAGGTGTAGAAAGTAGTCTTGAGCCTGAGTTGTTGTAAAACATACTATTTTTTTCCTTTTTCTTTCTTTTTTTTTGAGTCAGGGTTTCACTCTGGTGCCCAGGCTGGAGTGCAGTAGCACAATTATGGCTCACCGCAGCCTGACCTTCTGGGCTTAAGCAGGCTTCCTGCCTCAGCCTCCTGAGTAGCTGGGACTGCAGGTGTGTGCCACCACACTTGGCTAATTTTTTGATATTTTTGTGGAGATGAGGTCTCACTTTGTTTCCCAGGCTGGTCTTGAACTCCTGACCTCAAGCGATCCTCCTATCTCAGCCTCCCAAAGTGTTGTGATTACAGGCGTGAGCCATCATGCTTGGATTATACTTTTTTTTTTTTTTTTTTTTTTGAGTTGGAGTCTCACTCCATCGCCCAAGCTGGAGTGGAGTGGCACACTCACAGCCACCACAGACACAGCCTGCTGGGCTCAGGTGATCCTTCCACTTCAGCCTTCCAAGTAGCCAGAACTATAGGTGCGTGCTGCCACGCCCAGCTAAATTTTGATTTATTGTAGAGACAAGGTCTCACCAAGTCACCTGGGCTGGTCTCGAGCCCCGGGTCTCAGGCAGTCCACTCTCCTCGGCCTCCCAAAGTGCTGGGATTACAGGCTGAGCCACCTAACCCGGCCTATACTCCTTTTTTTAAAGTAGAGTTTTAACACTGATGTTATGGAGAAAGACATTGCTTGCCTCCTGGCTTTTTAGAATGGGGAAGAATTTTGACTTTCTAGTTAGTATTTGAATTGGGTGTGTGACTGACTATCAGTGAACCTTAATAAGAAAGAGTTAGTGAATTAAGCAGAACTTGCATCTCAACATTCTCCTTTTTAAACTTTACTTTCATATGGTTGTTATTCCACAGATAGAATGTCATAATTGTTTGTGTATAGCAAGCTTATGGTTAGGCTGACTCTTTTTTTGTTATCATTTGATTATGTGGGGGGCGGGTAATTTTGGGGGATTTTTCTGGGAAATTTCTAGGCATATATTCAGTTGATTTAGAGTTAGATTTGGGCTAAGATTATTAGTGTTCTTGAAATTCTGGGCCTTCTTGTTTTCTAAACAGCCTTAGAAATAGAAAACATTTTGCCTGTGCTTTTGGGCTAAAAAAAAATAAAAAGAAAGAAAACACAGTTCTTTATAAATACTCATGAAAAATCTGGTTACAGACTGTGTTGTGATAGACGTAGTACAGCCAAAAATATATTCAAGAAACTTCTCACTCAGTTTAGTAAGCTTAAATAAGGAGTAAAAAAAAAAAAGGCAGTCTTTTTTTTCTTCAATAGAAGCCTGATTTTCCTGGAATATGAAGTCTAAAAACTGTTTGTTGTATTATTTTTCCCCTTGCCTATTCTAAATTCAGCAGGAACTACAAATCTCTAGTTCATGGCAAGAGCTTCGTTCTAGTAGGGGATTCTTAGCAACAAAGGTCCCACTGAGGAACGCAGGCTTGTGCTGGGGAATTTGGGAAACATCAGGCATGAAAAGTTTACTTTTTACTGCACTGACTTTCTGTACTTGGGTTCTCAGTTGGGTGAGGGCATGAGCACATACTATAGATTTCTTCCTCCCCTACACCTCCTGCCCAAGCCCTTTGCTAAGTGAGCCACTACTACTAGTAGGAATGTGTTGTGTCCTTCAGGTGTGTGTAGCTGAACAAAGTCTGAGGTCTGAGAACCTCGGCCCTTGACTGAATGAAGCTCCTTAAACTGATTCCTACTCCCTGTAATTTGCCTTCTGGTGATATCAATAGACATCTGTTACTCTCATTTTTTAAAAGAAATATGAATTATGATGGGGAAGAGACTAAATATGTAACCAAGAGTAAGATTTAGTGAGTTATGTAGTGTGCGTGAAGGAGACTAGGAGATGATTTAGCCAAACATGTATTGAACTTTTGACTGTGTCCCACAGTACAGTGACAAATACATTTTATGTCTTGATTCAGCATGCACACACACATGAAGTTGAAAGGAAAGAAGGGGAGTTTGGTGAAACAGTACTCATCTTTTCAGGGCCATGCTGAGTTGGCTTATAATGGCTTGTGGAGCAGTTGTGCATCTCTCTTCCTGTCTAGCTCCCTGTTCAGACACAGCATGTTGGTGACTTGAAACTGGTCATGGTGGGAGTATTTACACCAGGGACATCAGCAAATGTTTCTCAGGGCTCCCCTTTTCCCCATAGTTAGTTAACTGTTACCCATTTATAGCACACCACTGTTTGTAACACACATGAACATACTTCATTCCACTTAAAAAAATACTGAATTTTTTTTTTTTTTTTGAGTTGGAGTCTCGCCCTGTCGCCCAGACTGGAGTGCAGTGGCCACTTCCGGCCACTGCAGCCTCGACCTGCTGGGCTCTGGTGATCCTTCCGCCTCAGCCTCCCGAGTAGCCGCGCTACCATGCCCGGCTGATTTTTTGATTTATTGTAGAGATGAGGTCTTGCCAAGTTGCCCAGGCAGGTCTCGAACCTGCAGGCTCAGGCAATTCACTCACCTTAGCCTCCCAAAGGCGCAGGATTACAGGCTGAGCCACCGAGCCTGGCTAAAATACTGAATTTTAACACTCAAATTAATATTGCACCCAGCTAATGGATAACAGCCTATAGTTAAAAAACACACATACCCCCCTCTCCCCCACACACCTGGTTTGACCTTCTGTCCTAACCTTATAGCTGAACATACTGAAAGCCTGAGGTCCAAGGTCATTTGGGAGGGATTATTAGCAAAGCCAGGGCTCTGAAGTTGCTTTTAATGCGTTTGTTTCCTTTCCAAACCCCCAGACCACTTGCTTAATTCTATTAGTGTGCTTAGTATGTGCATGGCATTGTGTTAAACAGTTTAAATGGAGGTAAGGCATGGACCTTGACCCTGAGGACTTTATGCTTATATAGGGGATTAAATATGAAAACAAAGATAATGAAAGGCAGAAAGTAATTACCGATAAAGATAAGGTACTATAAAAGTTTAGTGAGGAGGGAGAGAATAATTTAAAGGAAAAGAGAAGAGTTGACAATTGAACTATGCTTTGAAGACTGGATAGGATTTGGACATGTGGAAATAGGACAAGTAGTATGAAGAGAAAGGCCTTTCTGGGTCAGGGACCAAGGCGATCAAAGGCATACAGGCATGGACAGGGAAAAATGAGTACTGAAAGAGCTAGACAAGAAAGAGCACCAGATGGTTAAGAGCCTAGAATGCCAGTTTTCCTTTCTGTTTTTCAGCATACCTATCATTTTGACTCTGGAGTTATCTAGTACTTCTTAACATTAAATAAGCCTTATATGTGGTGCTCCTAGTTAGCATGATCTAGAGAGCACTTAAGTATAGTAAGAGTAAAGATGAAAGGAAAAATGATTAGTGTTAGAGGAACAACCTTGAGTTTATCAATTCTAAAACTGTTGGAAAAGGAAAGTACTTTCTTTGTAAGGAGATGCAGTGTTTTTTGCTTCGTGAAATAGCGTCAAATTGGTTGTAGCAGAGCAGGAAGTAGTTTTGCAAGTTTTCTCAGAGGGCCTTCTAAAATGTGATTTCTGAATGACTGGATCTTAATTTTTAGAGGCAGTCTAGTTCAGGCAGAAATTTAGTTTGTACAGATCCACAGTTGAGCTGAGTAGTTTTCAGAATTTAGGGCAGCAAAGCAGGGTATTTCATACCACATCGAGTTATGAGAGATTGATAGATTCTTCACCTTTTTTGGATTTCAGCGTTTATGTGTTTGATAGCCTGTATGACTGAGGATGTTTTGGAGTCCTGGATGGAACTTGCCTTGTTCCACTAGGGTGTTGAGTAGCTGGAAACGAAGATAAGTGACAGTGAGTTGTGTTTGTTGAATTGAGGCACCAGTGACAGTTCTCAAACTTTTTTGTCTGCTGATAATTTTATACTTACTGCTTCTAATTAAGATGATGTACAGTCGTTTTGAAGAAGCCTTGCTTCTCTTTGACCCACCAGTTCTGTAAAGGTAAAAACCCTCTTAGAGTGTTGCCCAGGTAACAGTACATAGAGACTGTTTAATAGCTCATTACTGAAGTGTGTGGAAAATTCTGGAAATGTTGGTAATGACGTTTCTATAGTAAATAACTACTTGGCTGGTAAAAAACTGGGCTACTTCTGGATGGTGGACAAAGAGTTTTGGGGATGAGCCTTGGTTCTAAAATAATACGAATTGTGTCATTGCCACACTGTTTTCCTCAGTTATCTAAGCTTCTGTATGTAAACTTTGTTGTGTCATTTTAGAAGGTTTCAGCAGTTCCACATGAGCTGCTCCAGAAGATAGCACACCCCAAACAGCATGATAAGAGCTCAGATGCGGCAGGCCCAGATGCCTCATACCAGCTGAATGATGTAGTTACGTGTCAGCATGGAGATTTTTTTTTTTCTTCCCTTTTTTGAGGAATGTTAGGTTTCACAAATTGAGGTTATTAGAATCTTTCCAAATTTTCCACTGCCATTTTATTTGTGGTAGATTGTGATGATGGTCCCCATAATTTAAACTATGTAAACATTTCTAAGGGTATGTATACACACACAGGATTGTATGTGTATATATATACGTATCATTAGTTCTTGGAATTTGTGGTTAAAATACAGCCCACATAGCAAATGACTGAAAACAAGTGGTCTGGCTCTCTGAAGACTATCATGTACACTGATCACAAATTTGAAAGTAACACAAACCCAAAGGGAGTTTTTGTATGCCAAATTTCCAGGAAAGGAGCACACTTAAAAGGGCAAATGTAGAACTCATTCATCTACTGGTGAAGAACTTCTGAGCCTCTCCCTTGGCCCACATATACACGCATTTTCTGCCCTTATTATCAGCAATAAGCAACATTATAGGACTTTTAAAACCAGGTTTCTACTACAAGGGATGCAAATAAACACTATTTTTAGAAAAAAATACAAACCTGTGGCTTTCAGTTTTGAAGGTTTAAGAGACACATAACACTAGTTTTTGGTAAACTACATGGGGGGTTTATTTTGTGCTTCAAGATGTTGTCATTGTCATTTTGAGACCTTCTGTTGAGAGTACTATATAAATGCCAATATTTGTTGGAATGGTTATTAGGTGTTTCTTTGAATAGTTTCTTTATAGTCAATTTGTCTTGGCCTAACACTTTGAATAGAATATACTTTTACTTTAGTGAAAAGTCACTCACTGAAGGGAGTCTATACATATACTGGCAGAGAATAGGGTTTTTGAGGTTGTTTTAATATAATTTTGTTATTCAGCAGCCATTTGCCACCAGACCTCATTCATTTATTACTGTATTTTTCCAGTGTTTTTCTCTCATGAACTATTTTTTTTCATTTTAAATCTTTGTCTTCATTTTAAATCATTGTCTACTGTCAGCAGTTGTGTTTGGACTAATGTTTCAACTTTCCTTTGTCTCAGACCTTCTGTGCAAGGATATATTACCAAGCTGCATTATCAAGTTGGTACTGAATGACAATTCAGTTAATACCATCTTTCCTCCATTTGTTTTTCCCTCTCAGTATTCTAGAATTTACTCTAACAGTAGCCTAAGATTTCTGACAAAGTTAATGGGAAATGAAATTAGATGTTTTATTACTCAAATTTTAGAACTGCCTTTTTGCCAATACTAGTGAACCTATGAAATTTCTCTGCATGCGTTATGCAGCTTAATTTTTCACTGAGTCTAGGCCTATTAAGTTTTTTTAAAAGTTCTGACTGCATTTTATATTTCTTGTCAACATTATCAATAGTTTTGATAGGTGAAACAGGTTTCTCCTGTTGCACTTGGTATCACAAACAATAAATTAGCCACCCCTGCCATTTGAAAATATCAGATAAAGTTTTTAAAAGATGATTTAGCAATAGTAGCTTAGAGAAACCAGTTTTTTAATTAATCTGATGCTTTCTATTCTGAATATAAATTTCATTGTATTGCATGCCAACTTCATTATGTTCTACTGAGAGTTTACTTTTCTAAAAAAAGCTTTAGCAATTTTTCAATTTTTAAGAATTTCACTTAGAAGAGGATAATAGTAGCTTTTAGACTTTTAGACATTTTTATTGGTTGCCCAAGGGTGGGAAAAAATAGTTAAGATGCAAGTAACTATAAGCATTTTTGGTTTTGTGGAAGACAGTGTAGGTAGAACATAGAACCTTGTTTCTTGATTTGGTGCTGCTGGTAGGTTCAGAGAGAATAAGTGATTTGGGCACAGTTTTTTCCTTTTTGCATAGTAATAATGAGCTAACATTAAGTGAGTGTTTATATGGAGTAATTATTACATAAGAAAATGTATATTATCTAACTAATCTTCACAGTAATTATATGAGGTAAGAACTGTTATAATATCATTCCCAGTTTGCAGCTGAGAAAACAGGCTTAGAGAAGTTGAGTAATTTGCTTAGGTAGCTCAATAGGGGCTAAATTGCTTCTAAATTTGCCTCGTAGTGACTCTCCACTACTACTCTATATGGATGATCTTTAAATGGGATGATGATACTTGCCTTGCATATTTCATAGGGTAGTTATGATAACCAAAAAAGGTAAGACTTACAAAAGAACACACAAATGTCTCTGGTTTTTAATTTTATTGGATAATATTTGAGATGCCAAATAAATCTTTGAAATTTTGCACATATATTAGTTTATAGTTAGTAATTGGTAATGCTATAGCATAAATTGAACAAATTAATATTTAAAAGGCTATTATCTGCAAAGTAGAAGACATATCTTGTGTGGGTTCAGAGGATCTATGAGTGAAAGGCAGAGGAGGGCAAAAGTGTAAAGGTGTATTGAATAAAGTGTGTTGTATAGTCTCTAGCAAACTGAAGTCTTTCTGCAATGAGGAGAGGTGTATGTAAATAGCAGGTGACCTGTAAAATCTTTCTAATATCAATAATCTCTGAGTCTTTGTTATGGGTGACTTTTCTTCTAGTTTAATTATCCTCTAACTACCTGGATATGCCCCAAATAGCTTTTTTGTTTTAGCTTAGATCTTCAACAATCACCGTTATTTCTTTTTCTAAATATTTGCGATATACAGTATGTTGGCACACACACACACACGCACACACACACACACACACACACACTCTGAAATGATTACAGCAGTCAGGCAAATTAAGCTATCCATTACCTTCTATAGTTACTTTTTTGTGGTACAAACATCTAAAATCTACTGTTTTAGCAATTTTCAGTGTACTATACAATATTATTATAGTTCTCCTGCTGTCAATTAGTTCTCTAGATTTAGTCATCCTGCTTAGCTGCAAGTTTGTACCTTTTGACCTACTTCTACGTATTTCCTCTCCCTCCTTACCTGGTAACCACAGTTTTACTCTGTTTTTACAAATTTGACTTTTGACTTTTTTTTTTTCCTTAAAGATTTCACATATGAGTGAGAACGTGCAGTATTTTTCTTGCTGTGTCTGGCTTATTTCGCTTAACATGATGCCTTCCATGTTCATCCATATTGTCTCAAATGGCAGTATCACCTGAATAATATTCACTTGTATATCTGTACCACAGCTTATTTATGAATTCACCCCTTTTTAAGGCTGAATATTTTTTATTTATATATATATACATATCAAAAAAGACACTATATATATATATAGTGAAAAAGACACATATATATGTATATGCCACAATTTCTTTATCCATTTATCTGTCAGTAGACACTGAGTTTCCATAACTAGACTATTGTGAGTAATGCTGCAATGAACCTGTGAATGCAGATATCTCTACAAGGTGATTTCATTTCCTTTGGGTATATACCCAGCAGAGAGATTGCTGGGCCATATAGCAATTCTATTTTTAATTTTTTGAGAAACTTCCATACCATTTTCCATAATGTCTACACCAATTTGCATTTTCTTTCTTCTCTTTTTTTTGAGTTGAGATCTCACTCTGTCGATCAGGGTGGAGCGCAGTAGTATACCATGGCATACTGCAGCCTTGATCTTCTGGGTTCAGGCTATCCTTCTGGCTCAGCCTCCTGAGTAGCTGGGACTACAGGTGGGTGACACCATGCTTAGCTGATTAAAAAAATTTTTTTTTGGTAAAGATCGGTCTCACTATGTTGCCTGGGCTGGTCTTGAACTCCTGGGCTCAAGTGATCCTCCCACCTTGGCCTCCCAAAATGCTGGGATTACAGGCATGCACCACCATGCCTGATCATCTAGTCTTTTTGATAATAGGCATCCTACCAGGTTTGAGGTGGTATCTTATTGTGGTTCGGATTTGCATTTCCTAGATGATTAGTGATATTGAGTGCCTTTTCATATACCTGATGGCTATTTTTATATCTTCTTTGGAAAAATGTCTATTCAGGTCTTTGCCCATTTTTTAATTGGGTTATTTGGATTTTTTTTTTTTTTTTTGGGGCTATTGAGTTTTGTGAGTTCCCTATATATTTTGGATCTTAACCCCTTATCAGATATTTAGTTTGCAAATATTTTCTTCCAGCCCATAGGGTGCCTTTTCATTTTGTTGATTTTGTTTTTTAACTGTGCAGATGCTTTTTAGTTTGATGTACTCTTGCTTGTTTATTTTTGCTTTTATTGCCTCATCTTTTGGTGTAATATCCATCAACATCATTGCCAAGGCCAGTATCAAGGAACTTTTCCCCTATGATTTTTTTCTAGGGATTTTACCGTTTTAGGTTTGAATGATTAGTTCTTCAATTCATTTTTTTTTTTTTTTTTGAGTCAGAGTCTCACTATGTTGCCCAGGCTGGAGTGCAGTGGCACGCTCACGGCCACCCCAGTGTCGACCCGCTGGGCTCAGGTGATCTTTCTGCCTCAGCCTTCCAAGTAGCTGGAACTATAGGCACATGTGCTACCTACCATGCCCGGTAATATTTTGATATATTGTAGAGATGTGGTCCCACCAAGTTGCCCAGGCTGTCTTGAACCCCTGGGCTCAGGCAGTCCTCTCGCCTCAGCCTCCCAAAGTGCTGGGATTACAGACTTGAGTCACTGTGCCTGGCCCTTCAATTCATTTTTAACAAACGCTGTTCATAAATATCAGTTGCACTTGGATTGGACACAAATATATAGTTGCTTGGGTAAAATGTATTATTTTTGTTTGTTTGTGTTGCTTTTTACTTCCAAGTTAAAAAGTTTTTTTGGAGGATGGAGTGAGTAAAATGGCTTAAATAGTATATTGTCACATGCCTGGTACTTAATCATTTTCTTATGACTTCCCCTTAAATTTGGATTTTCTGAGTGCATTTTCAGAAGAAAGTTAGTATCATTGTGTGTATGAAAGGTCATTTTTATTTCATGGAGTATTATAACTTTATTTCTTTTTATACATTAGTTTCATTTTCTGTCTTTTTTTCCCACAAGTATTTATTTATTTATTTATTTATTTATTTTTATTTTTTAATTTTTTTTATTGTGATATTGAGGGGTACATTTAAGGGTTAGGTACACAAATATGTCTCATTCAGGCACCCTTGTTTGTAAGAAGTGTCCCCCCATCCCCAGACAGGTATTTACTGCCATTAATTGCTTCCCCTATCCC
>CAUYQG010270392.1:0-26666 GCA_963574415.1 Tarsius wallacei | reverse complement strand
AATCACAATAGTCCTTTTAAGAAGGAAACAAGGAGTTAGAGTTAAAGGAATGTTCCTTCTATGCCTAGATGCTTAAGGGTTTTTGTCAAGAAGGGATGTTGAATTTTATCAAAAGCTTTTTCTGCATTTAATGATATAATCATATGGTTCTTGTTTTTATATCTGTTGATGCATTGAATTACCTTTATGGTCTTGCAGATGTTGAACCAGCCCTGCATCTTGGGAGCAAAGCCTACTTGATCATGGTGGATGATTCCTGAGATATGTTGTTGGATCTGATTTGCTAGAATCTTGCTAAGAATTAGCATATCAATGTCCATCAAGGAGATTGGCCTGTAGTTCTCTTTCCTTGTTGGGTGTTTGCCGGGTTTGGGTGTCAGAGTGATGTTAGCTTCATAAAATGATTTGGGGAGGAGTCTATCTTTCTCAATTGCCTGGAATACTTTCCGTAGGATTGGTATCAGCTCCTTCTTGTATGTTTTGTAGAATTCTGCTGGGAAGCTGTCTGGTCCAGGTCTTTATTTTGGTAGAAAATTTTATTATGACAGAGTCTATATCCTGTGTTGTTATTGGTTTATTTGGTATTTCAATTTACTCTTGTTTGATTCTTGGGAGGTGGTGTGATGTAAGAAAGTCTTCCAATTCTACAAGGAACTCAAACAAGCTAAAAGGGAAAAAAAACAAACAACCCAATTAAAAAGTAAACAAAATACATGAGTAGATACTTCTCAAAAGAAGACATATGAACAGCCAACAGATGCAAGAAAAAATGCTCAGCTTCACTAATCATCAGAGAAATGCAAATCAAAACCACATTGAGAAACCACCTAACTCTAGTAAGAATGGTCATCATTAATAAAACAAAAAATAATAGATGCTGATGAGGATGTGGAGAAAAGGGAACGCTTTTACAATGTTGATGGGAGTTAGAATTTAGTTCAATCTCTATGGAAATCAGTGTGGTAATTTTTAAAATAACTAGAAATTGACCTTCCATGTGACCCAGCAATCCCCCTTCTGGGAATATACCCAAAGGAACTCAAATCATTCAACCAAAAAAGTCACTTGCACACACATGGTTATTGCAGCACTATTCACAATAGCAAAAACATGGAACCAAACCTGCTGTCCATTGAAAGTGAACTGGATAAAGAAAATATGGTACATATACATGATGGAGTACTACATAGCCATAAAGAAGAGCAAAATTATAGACTTTGCGGCAACTTGAGTGGGTTTGGAGACCATCATGCTAGTGATCTATCACAGAAATAAGGAGCTGAATACCACATGTTCTCACTTATAAGTGGGTCCTGAATATGTATCACGATACAACAAAAGAGGGTTTGGTAGTAGCAGGAAACTGACAGGGGAAAGAGAAAGGGGTAGCATGGAATATCTTTAAGGTTTCTGACCCTAAATCAGGGAAAGTGTGGACCAGTTGTGGGCCCAAACTTCACTTGTACTTAAAATACTTATGTACCTAATTCTGACTTGTATCCCACATTTTTACAATAGGAAAAAAAGAGTTAGAGAGGAAGACATGAGGATGGAATGAGACGTCAGAGTGATGTAGTCACATACCAAGCAATGCACATGGCCTTCTAGCAGCTAGAAAGGGCAAGTGTCTTAGCCCATAAAACAAGTGTCTGAGTCTATTTTGGATAATATTTTTTTAAAAATATCATACACTAGGTAGCCTGTAAACAACATAAATGTATTGCTTACAGTTCTAAAATTTAGGAAGCCCAAGACCAAGGCCCCAGTATAATTGGTGACTGGTGAGGGCTTGTACTCTGGTTCATAGGCGGCATCTTCTAGCTGTGTCCTCACATAGTTGAAGATGCCAGGCAGCTCTCTGGAGCCTTTTTTATAATGGCACTAACCACCTGTTAAAAACCTTCACTATTTAATATCATTACCTTGGAAGTTAGAATTTAACATATGAATTTGGAGGAACACAAACATTTAGAACAAAACAGCAAGAAACATATTTGCCCCAGCACCTCAGAAGAATTTACTCCTGTGACTCCTTAACTTTAGGCTTATGAGACGTATTTTACACTTTAAGCTTCAGAACTACAAGATAATAAATTTATGTGCTTTTAAGCTACTAAATCCATGGCAATTTGTTACAGTAACAATAAAAAACTAATATAGAGGATAACCATGTCTGCCAGTCATTTGCTTATTTGTTCTCAGAGCCATTTTTGTTATTTTTGCACTCTGTCTCCAACTCCTTGTCCTCCAGCTTCTATGGAATTCTAGCCAACTGAAGGGTGAGAGAGTGGGAGGAAGGAAGTATCCAAAGAGAGTCACACTTCCACCCTTCAGTTGGTTGCAATTCCGTAGAAGTTGCAGGACAAGGAGTTGCACCAAGGGTCCCCAATCCCCAGACTGTGGAGCCTGCTAGGAACCATGTCACACAGCAGGAGGTGAGCAGCCGGGGAGCAGAGCTCTGCCTCCTGTCATATTCGTGGCAGCATTAGATTCTCATAGGAGTGCGAACCCTATCGTGAACTGGGCACGCGAGGGATCTAGGTTGTGCATTTCTTATGAGAATCTAATTCCTGATGAGCCCCATACTCTACTCCACCACACCCCCATCCATCCATGGAAAAATTGTCTTCCACAAAACCGGTCTTTGATGCCAAAAAGCCTAGGGATCGCTGATCTAGACTGCGTCTCCCCTAAGACACCAGCTCCTACTGGGCAGAACTTCCTTTTTATTTAAAACTAGAAGTAATAATTCACACATCTCAAAGATGTTAATATTTTGGAGCAGATATTTTATGACATGTATATACTTATTTTTAGTATACTGCTGGTATATTGGCTATCTTATAAATGTATATTGGAAAAAAGAAAAAAGTAAATTGTTAAAACCTGCACATTTTGTTCAGAATGTTCTCCCAAATTTATCTCAGACTTTTGCAATCTGCCACCCATACCAGATCTTCCATTATCCCAAACTCAGATTCTTGTGCTACCTAATTTTGGATTTTTATAACTTGTTACTATTTCTCAGCTTGTGTTTTAATTTGAAATTTGCAACAATCGCCCAGCTGGGATCTAGATTTTCATAATCTAATTATATGCCACCTTCTTTCCTCTTTTTATTAAATTTTGTCGTATATATTTTATGTGTACAGCATGATGTTTTGCTATACATATTGTGAAATGGCTAACATAGTCAATCAAATTAATATATACATCACCTCCCATAGAAAGCCTTTCTTTTGCATGTGTGGCAAGAGTACCTAAACTCTGAATGCAATACAGTATTATGAACTATAGTCCTCACTTTGTACATTATATCTCTAGACTTGTTTGTCCTACCTATCCTTTGACCTACATCTCTCCACTTCATCCACCCTCAGTGGTAACCACTGTTTTATTTTTTAAAGTGATATAGAACTTTGAATAAAACTGATACAGCTCTACTAAGCACATTGCATGTATTAGCATATTACATCCCTAGAAATATTTTGTGCAGTAAGTTTTTAAAAAATTTATTTATTTATTTATTTATTTATTTATTTATTTATTTATTAGATTGGAAAATATAGTCTATTTAGAAAGCAAATTAGAAAGAAAGAGAGAGAGAGGACATTCACCTCTCCAAGGTAGGGGAGTGGGCCAAAGCTTAGGAAACACTGTGGCAGCCATAGCTCATAGAGCATATGACCACACCAGAGTTTAGTAAAGCAATGGCATTGAAAGTTTATTTTAGAGTACATATGAGGATTTACTACATAAGTAAATTCTGTGCAAGTGACATTTAGACTTCTGACAAGCCCTTTCTCCCCCTGGTTGTGGACCTGGTACTCAGTGTGTGGTTGTGTGCCCCTTATCCTTCCCCCGCAACCTCCTTTAGCTGTGTCCAGAATCTGTTGTTTCCTCCTTTGTGCTTATGTGTCCAGTGGTCAGGGTCTGCTTAGGAGTGAGAACATGCGGTATTCAGTTTTTTGCTTCTGTGGCAGTTCACTTAGAATAACTGTTTTCATCTCTAACTCTGTATCTTCAACTTTTTAAACTCTCCTTTCCGGTTTAATTCCACATTGTAACAATTTCGTATCCTGCTCAAATTTGACCAGGAAACACTTTCCACCTTCCAATGGACTGAACATATCTCCACCTTGTTCCAGAGCATTCCAGCAAGGCAATTGGTCTCAAAAGCTATGACACATGCAATTTTTTGAAAGCCATGAAGACAATTTTCATATTGTATAAGGTGTTCATCAAAGTGGAGAGCAAAACATCTATTGCTCTCATAGAATGATGACAAAATGATGCAAATATGCAGCTATGTATTTTTTAACAGATAGATAGCTAATAAAAAACAGCGTTTCAGTCAACAGACCACATACATGATTGTGGTCTCCTGAGATTATAATTCCCTTCACCTGGTGAAGGTCATGGCCATGATAATAAAGTTATGGTAGCTCAACACGTTACTCATGTGTTTGTGGTGATGCTGGTATAAACAAACCTATGACACTCTCAGTCATATAAGGGTATACAAATACAATCATGTACAGTACATAACACTTGATAATGATAATAAACAGCTATGTTGCTTGTTTATGTATTTACTAGACTATACCTTTTATCATTATTTTAGAGTTTATGACTTCTACTTTTAAAAAAAGAAAGTTAACTATAAAACAGCCAGACTGGTTTTTCAGAAGATATTCCAGAAGAACGCATCGTGGTCACAGGACATAACAATTCTGTGGCATATTATTGCCATTAATATGTTCAGTGGGACACAATGTGAAGGTGAAAGACATTGATATAGATGATTTGGCTCTGTGTAGGCCTAGGCTAACATGTGTGTTTTTTCTAGTCTTTAGCAAAAATGTTTAAATTTTTTTAAGTCAAAAAGTTTAAAAATATAAAAATTCTTCTATAATAAGTATATAAAAAATAAAATATTTTTGTTTGTGTTTGAAGCTATGTGTTATTACAAAAGAGTCAAAAAGTTTTTAAAAATGTAAAAGTTTATAGAGTAAAAATGTTACAATAAGCTGATGTTATTATTGAAGAAAAGTATTAAACAGATTTAGCATAGGCTGTGTAGGGTGTTTATAAAGTCTGTAGTAGTGTACAGTAATGTCCTAGGCCTTCATATTCACTCACTAGTCACTCACTGACTCACCTAGGGCAACATTCAGTCCTGCAAGCTCCGTTAATAGTAAGTTCCTAGTCAGGCACTGTGGCTGACAAATTTGGGAGGTGGGGACGAGAGGAATACCTGAGTTCAGGAGTTCAAGACCAGCCTGAGCAATGTGGCGATACCTTGTCTCTATAATAAATCAAAAAAATTAGCTGCACGTGGTGCCACATGCCTTTGGTTCCAGCTTACGTGGAAGGCTGATGCAGAAGGATTGCCTGAGTCCAGCAGATGGAGGCTGCAGTGGCTGTGAGCATGCCACTGCACTCCAGCCCAGGTGAGAGACGGAGACTCCGACTCAGGGGAAAAAAAAAAAAGTAAGTTCCTTATACTAGTACACCATTTTTAATATTTTATGCTGTATTTTTACTGTGCCTCTTCTATGTTGAGATACACAAATACTTCCCGTTGGTGTTACTGTTCCTGTAGTATCCAGTACAGTAATATCCTGTATAAGTTTCTAACTGAGGAGCAATAGTTTGCACCATACAGCCTAAGTTTGTATCAGTACATTCTATTTATGACACTCATACAATGATAAATCACCTAACAACGTATTTAACAGAACGTATGTATTTTATTATATAATAAATAACAACAAAAATAAGAGGCCAATAAGTCTGCAGATGTCAGCCGGGCTCGGTGGCTCAGCCTGTAATCCCGCGCCTCGGGAGGCTGAGTGAGGTGAGTGGATTGCCTGAGCCCGCGGGTTCAAGACCCGCCTGGGCAACTTGGCAAGACCTCATCTCGGATCGCCGGAGCCCAGCAGGTCGAGGCTGCGGTGGCCGGGAGCGGCCACTGCACTCCAGTCTGGGCGACAGAGTTGAGACTCCAACTCAAAAAAAAAAAAAAAAGTCTGCAGATGTCAATGAGTTGTCAAGTCCTACATTTTAAAAGGCAATTTGCTTGTCTTTTTTTTTTTAAATTTATTATAAGAATGTTTATAACAGCTTTATTCATAATTGACAAAACTTTGAAGCAAACAATATGTTCTTCAATGGATGAGTCGATAAGGAAACTTTGGGAAATCTAAACAATGGAATATTGTGATAAAATCAGTGATAAAAATATATGACCCTATAAGCCACAAAAAGAGATACCTTAGTTGCATATTGCTAAGTGAAAGAAGCCAATCTGAAAAGTCTATATATTCTATGACTTTAATTACAGTCATCTCTTGGTATGGGATTGGTTCTAGAACCCCAGTGTGTGCAAAAATCTGTATATAATAAAGTCCAGCAGTTGGCCCTGTGGAACCTTTGTATATACAAAGTTGACCTTTCTCTTACAAGGGTTTGGCATCCTTTGAATAGTGTCTTTTTGCATCTGCATTTGGTTGTGGATGCCAAACCCACAGATAAGGAGGGCCAACTGTATTTATTAGAAAACATTCTTGTGTAAGTAGACCCATGCAGTTCAAGCTAATGTTGTTCAAGGGTCAACTGAAGTGTTATGGACATTTTAAAAAATGTCTTTCGATAACTATCTACATTTTTTATGGCTTATAGTTGATTTATTAAAGCATAATAGTACTAAAGCAAATGTGAACTTACCTGTTGCAGTTTAGATAATATCATAAACATAGTTGGTGAATATGAATATACAGAATAGGCTGGGACAATTGCATTGCTATTCACATAAGCCTTGAATAGTGAAAGTGCTTGTCTTTTTTTATGCCAAAAAAATTTCCTAGAGATAACAACAATTTTTTAGTAAATTTCCGTTTTGAATTATTTTCAGAAATCCTTTAAAATGAGATATTTTAACAAACTTTAAATGACACATTTTTCACCAGATTTTTCTACCATAGGAAAAATGTATAAAACTACAGGAATATTATTTTATTTTTCTACTCACAAATGACTGTTTCCCCTACTAGATATGAATTAAAAATCTGTAATATCTGCATACTGTAGAAGAATGCATTACTCATAGACTAAATACTTCATCAACGCCCTCTTAACTTCCTCTCAAAGCAAACTAGGATTTCATGACAATAAATGCTCACAAAATTTTTATTTCTACATATGCCTATATGAATGTATTACTTGCAGGCAAAAAGAAAAGCAGCATTAAGCTGTATTCTATTTGAATCAATTAAAAAAATCTGAACAGACAGCATTGCCCAATTTGCATAGTGCTCTTGGAAAAGCAGCAGGATGTCCAAGTATGATTGAGATTGGTCCTTAAATCACAAAATTACATCAACTCCAGGAGTTATGGTTACTTTCATCAGAAAGGTGAAAGTTGCCTGCTCAGTCAGATTACTTTCAGCAATATGCCAGTGCTTGTTGGCCATATGTTTCAAGTTGTAAGATGTCCTGTTAGAGTTATGGATGCAGTTTTGCAGTCAGGAAAATGACAGATTTCTCTCCCTTGAAGACATTAACTTTATTCCACTTTGTTCTAACACTGTGTGCAGACAATGAGAATGATGTAGTATTCCCCTCTTTTCTCAATGAATATAATTCAAGATGAGCCTACTGCTTCATTCTCATATGGCTTCTCTCTGACCTTATGAATTCCAACTTAGTCTCCCTCTTGTCATCTACCAGTGTTGTCTCCCTTATTTCATTCTCTTACTCATTTCTTATTTACTCAATAATAAAAAAAATTAGTCATTCAATAATAACTGGTATTATATAATATTATTACATGGGAGTCGAATCAGAATTAGCTCATAAGCAAATATTGTGTCAACTTAAATTGGACAACTAAAAGATACAATTAGTGAGCATTCCCATATAGAGCACTTCACTCTGATAATGAAATTTCAAAGTATGCAAATATTTTAATACCATAACTTGCATCTATATATTAATTCCTAGGAAGATTCTTTCTTTTTATTCTAAATGTTGCAATTTTTTGTTTCACTCACATTTACCTAATTCTTTAGTTTATATTTTAGGTCTTTCTTTCTAAGTATTCATCCTCAAATAGAAAAGCATTATTTTTTTTTCTAGGCTTTCTTGATCACAACATCATGCCAGCTCCCTTATGTTCATTTATTGCATGTCAACTGAAGCAAATATTTTTGTTGATTTTTACTAGACTCTAATACAAAGGTCTCTCTCTCTTTTTAAAACCATTTCTATATATTTGTGGGTATTTGTTTTATCCATTTAATTTTTAAACAGCCGGGAAAAAATATATTGATCTTTCCCTCAAAATCCTATATTTTAGCAAAGTATCTAAAAAATGGAGTATGATTATGATGAAAATTGACTTTGGAAGGCATATGGAGCTTCATTTATTGAACACGTGCTGAGCACCGACTATGTGTCCAGTCCTGTTAGAGGAAACTATGTATGGGAGAGGTAATGCTCTCCTCTCAGAGAGCTTACATTTTTACGTCAGTTGAGAACACAGAAATGAAACTATAAATCACATAGAATTGTGATGCGAAGAACAGTGTAGGTAGTAATACATGTTTGAAGAACATAAAACAAGATGTTGTGATTGGTAGTGAATAGGCATGGGAGCCTACATTTGTCTAAGGTTGAAAGAAGGGATCCCTGAGGAGGTGACAGCTAAGCTGAAACCTGAATGATAAGAAGAAGAAAGCTATGCAAAGATTTTGCTGATGAGCAGCCAGGTAACAGGAAAAGCTAATGTAAAGAATCTAAGGCAAAATTGCAGCACTTTGAAAACAGCAACCAAATAGTTAGGGCCTGCAGTACAGGGAGGCAGAAGAAGAGTGACACAACAATAATATTGAAAGAGAAACAGACATCATTCCTGACAGGGTCCATAATGAAAAAATATAGGTTTTATTCTATATGTAATAAGAAATCTTTAATAAACAGAGATAACATGATTTGATTTATTTTTTTAAAAGTTCCACTTAGAAGAATGAAAGATATCATGGGAGGATTTAACTTCCATTAGGAAGTTATTCTTAATAAGTTCAGTCACAATAGAGACTGAAAAAAATGGAAGCATGCAAATTATATTGCAACACTTTTTCTAAGTGTTTATAGCCTTAGACTATATCATTCTTTACTCTGGAAGGGCTATCATACCACTGACTCTCCCAAATCTCAAATGAACTCTTTTGGTTGGTTTATGCAATAATTGTTGGGGTTCTTTTCCCAATAAAACGAACAGTGAAACACCTGTGGTATATTAATTGTATTTTAAAACTAATGCTGGTATTTTTCCTCTCTGTTGTGATGTGGAATCAGTTAAATGACAGCAAATCAAAGTTAAAGCACAGCTGAAATGAGGGTGTCCTACTTGTTTCAGTCTTCCAGTATGGAACTGCTGTCCATCTATCCGCATTTTAGAGCTATGTTGAAGGCCCTATTTTGTCTATTTTTCCCCCATATCTTCATATATTTTATACACAACCTGTCAGAATCCTGACTCTGCTTGTTTAGTTAACGTGGTTATAATTAAATGATCTATTATTAAGAAGAACATGTTCTTAGTTATTTGTGTTCTTGGAAAAAAGAATGAGTATGGAAGCAAGATGGGAAAAACAGAGGGTTTTTGTTTTTGTTTTTGTTTTTGTTGTTCTTTTTCACTTGATACTGAAGCCAAAGACCATGGTATCAATTTAATATGGTGACATCATTATTCCTTCAAAACATGGGATCACCAATTTATGGGTTTGAGAAAAAGGAAACAGGTTGTTCATATATAAACACCAACCATACAACTGAAAGAACTTCTTTAAAAGTTTTTTCCTCAATTTATAATTTTCTTCTGAGATTTTTTTTTCATTTAATGTATTGTCTTAAGGTAGATTGATTAATTTGAACTTGAAACTAGTCTGAAGTTTCCCAGTTTTATTTGAATCTTCTATCTTATTTGACAAGAAGGAGGTAAGCCTTATATAATACAGGAATCCAAGACCCTCCCTGACATTTACAGTAATGAATAAAGCAAAGTAAATTTTACATTACTGTTAGGGAAGTGAAACTAAGTACAGTGGCATGTTTGCAAATCAGGACCAAACTAAAAGGAAGGGACTTTGTAGTGAAGGAAATGTGACTGGATTTAGTTACAAAGCTATAATGAGGGCCAGGAGTCTATGGAAATGAGATCCAAGGAGCAATAATAAGTTTTTTGCAAGATTCCCATGATCTCCTCCCTACTGCTTTAGTAAAAATTTGTTGAAGTTAAAACTAGAATCATATTTAAACATATTTGTCCTGCTTAGAGATCTGTCATCACCCTATTTTGCCTGGCAAATAATCAAAACAAAAATTCTCCTATCCAGCACAACAAAATACTGATAGAATAGAAGAGACATTCCCCATCCTACAGTTCAACAGTTACATGCAGATCTGGAGGGAAAAGGACAGTAGTGACTACACAAAACTGTTTTCAAATGTGGCAAGCAAATACAGATAACAGCTGCCATCTGCCTTTGGCTCTACCCTAGAAATTTTAATAAACAAACATAACAAAGGAGTTGGCTCATTCACCAATATTGTATGCTAACAATTTAAAGAGAAAATGCTAAGAAAAAAGCAAAGTTACAGGAATAGGGTAGTTCTATTGATATGCATAATTTAGAAGGGATTCTGGTATATGCCTGCAAATTGATTCTGCTTTTAATTCATTCTTGAGGTAAAGAAACAGAAACAAATTCTTCAACATTTTTTTAAAAATCTCTGCTTGATGCTGGTGGGAAAGAAGCCTTATAAACCTCTACTATAAATCAATTGCTGACACATTGGTGACTAAAGTTAGTCTTGTTTTATAGTAATAAAAAGTGAGTTTATAAAATTATAAAGTCAATAATTGCTTATGGTAAGGTAGTCAAAGTATAGAGGTATATATAATGTGAAATAAACATTCCCTTTCTTCCCGATTCCCTTCATATGATTCCTAGTTGCATAACTCATTAATAACAGTTCCAGGTTTGTTCTTTCAGAAATCTGTTATACATGTGCAACATTGATGGGGATATTCTTTTTGTTTTAAAAATACGATTTCCAAATACTTTGAATTTGCTTTTTCAATAATAACATTTAGAAGCAAGTATTTATAAGCTTTTATTAAATGTTTCAAATCAAAGGCAGTCATTTATTTATGGCTGTGTTACAAAGCAATAATAAAAACTCACAAATTTAGTTAAAATGTGGAAAATTGGTAAATAAGTTGAAGAGAAAACAAAAGAAAAATATTGGACTTTTGGTCTAGAGAATATCAAATAATAAAGCACAAAAACCCAACCCTTTCTTTCAAAGTATGTGTATATATAATGGCAAATGTGGAAATAAGTGTCACATGGAATATTAATTTTTAAAAGGGATACTATTTTTACTGTGGTTGAAAAATTGTTCAGTAGAGATTCTAGCGAAAATTAAATGAAGAAAAGCTAATGACTTCATTGGTTGTCTTCTCTTAGTACATAAGTTACTCTCCAAAAATTTAAGTGTTTTGACAGGAGCATAAACTCAGTGTCCTGCAGCTGGAACATAGTCCCAGGAGTGAAATTTACACACAGAATTTCTGGCTCACGATCAAGAAAACTTTTATCCCACTAAATCAAAAAAATTATTGTGCTGGAAGGGACAATGGAATTCCCAAAAGAGATGTAGTCCATTCTTCTATATCCAGTCTATACTGTCCAGGAGCATTTACCTGTCTTGCTTTTAAAAATCAGTGTGCATAATTCTTCAACACCTTTGTGTAATGTAGTCTGTGGCATCACACCCTTATGGTTAGAGACACGATGGTTTTCCAGAAGTCTAATTGCAAATTATTTCAGTTATAATTCAGTCAATTCATCCTCTGTTGTTAATGAGAAAGAACTGAACACAACCTCACACTTCATTTAGTCCAAGAAGAATATTAGCATGTGTCAGTCTGCGATATTACTAGAGAAATATTGTTTCCAGTTTACCGTAACGCATCTAGAAGTCTCAGCAATAGCTTTGTGAAGGAATCATCAGTATTTGCATGTGCTGCACAGCAGCTTGGTGAAAGCACAGTTTTGATCACGGCACTAGCATCCCTTACATGGCAGGAAGCAGGAGAGAGTATATAAAATGAGATATCTCATCCCTGCTGGAGATCTGTTTACTCTGTGGTGGGTAAGAGGTAAAAAACAGTTTGAAATGTTTGCTGTGGCCACAGAAGAAATAAGTTAGAAATAAAATAAAGCAGTGAAAGGGCCTTCATTCTGAATAGAATCTGAATCAGTTGGTCACTGAACAAAAATCCTGCACAAGATCCCTAAAGATAGTAGCCAAAAGAACACCAAGAGGAAAAGAGCACAGTGGGACAGATGTGTGTTCTGCTAAAGGAAATACATTGCAAGACTGAGTTGTAAGTGGGATAGGGCCCAGACAAGGAAAAAAAAAACCCCCATAAAGTATTTATGGGTTGATTTCAGGGAATTCAAAGAAATAAACTTTTATGTGAAGTTGTAAATGATCCATAAGAAGTACCGGAGAAATGCAGAGAATGATCAAAGACCAAAAAAAAAAAAAAAAAAAATTGCAAGTCAGTTATTAACCTTGCAGAAGCAGCCTGTTTGATTCAAGAACACATGAAAATGATCCAGAAAGAAAAGGAGCAAAATGAAATGGGAAATACAAAAGGCATTGAGTTAGAGGATAAAAGGATTTACAGATAAATAAAGCAACAGTAAGCTTATGAGACCCACTGTTGCATCTTGAGAAACCAAAGGCAATTGGGTAATGGAACAGGGTCACAGGATAGAACGTGTTATCCCTCTTTGCTCCATCAGAGGGAAGAACACATCCTGAAAGCACACTCATTTTTCCCAAAGTTAATGAGACACTGAAAAAAAGAAAGAAAGAAAGAAAGAAGGAAAGAAGGAAAGAAAGAAATAAATTAGAGGTAACTCACAAGTACAGGCAAAAAACAACTCTTAAGTAAAATAAAACTAGAACTCTGAAGGAACTACTTGTATTAAAAGGATAAATGAACATTTGCATTCACTTCCTAGTACAGGATAATAAAATGTACAGGAAAAGTGCTGTTTTTTACATAGGTCAACAATTTGTTTTCTTGCAATTAAATATAGCAATATTTTAGGTACAGTATGATATAATTTTAACCAAGCAAGTTAAAATTTTCTTTCTATTTCAAGGAAATGGAAATGATGAAAATTTTGAGGAAAGCAACCTGTAAAAACAGCATCGTATCTTATGAAGTGTCCTTATAATATAATTTTACCTTGTTTAGTATAGCTATAACTTCTTACAACCATAGCACTGGCATACTTCTGAAGTAATCAGGAAGAAAAAAATAAAATTATCAATATAACTACTATAGAGATATCATGGAGGCATGTTCACCAAATATCTTTGTTAACTGCTTACTAAATATTATTTTTATAATATTGAATTATTTAGAAAATTTCTATGAAATATTTGAATACTTCCTGTTTCTTAATGTTTCAATTTAAATTCACTGCAAAAAATGTAGAGGTGATTAATATTTTATGTCATTATGGTGAGTCATGTAAAACATATTCACTTTTTTTCATTACTCTTAAGATTTGTCATTTACACGCAGGTGATCAGAAAGCAGTTATGTAGTTAATCCTGAATAGCAATTGCAAAAATCAGAATATGCAGTTTATATGCATGATCCCTAGTCTGTATCTCCATATTTCATCATTCTTTGTATCTAAAGGCATCACATTTTCCTTTCCATTGCTGACTTTCCTTAATTTCATTCCTTAATTGCTGACATTGAATCCAATACTGTACACAACTCCTTACTTGGTCCAAGGTGTTGAACCCAAATGTGTGAGGTTTTCTCCATCACTCTCTTTGTTCACCAGAAGCAAGAAAGGGAAAGAAATTTAACATAGTCATGTTCTTGCCACTTTTTCTGATTCATAGTAATGTATTATTACTTCATTATTACATCATGTAATTCCAAGAAGGTTTTATTACTTAGTATTCTGATATATCAAAAGTATAGCTTCAATGATAGCATGGCAATACTGCAGACATATATAAGAATTAACAGAAAATTTGGGAAAATAACTTTAATATAATCTTCAGAAAGTCACCTTAAATATCTGTAAGGCAATATTTGAAAGTGTAGCTCTTTAGTGATAAGTTCTACGAGCTATTCAGAAAATGCTTTTAATTGTAGCATAATGGTAATAGAAACACAGATATCAAGACACCAGTTCTTTCTTCTCTCAGCCATGACTCATTTCACTAATGTTCTGAAGTGTTGTATTCAAAGAGAGGACCTCTGTTGACCATTCAGTCTCAAATTATTTCTCATCAGTAAGTGCTCTATTAAGGTAATACAGTTTATACAATCTATAATGCAGCACAGTGTTGATTTTTAAACGGATTCAACTGTATAATACATACATTACCATCAAAGTAAATATTCCAAAATGGATAGGCTAATATAATGCACTACTCTGTTGACATAATTAACAATATAAACAATTTACCCTACAATGTCTTGCCATGCAGCTAGTAGATTCTGAAGACATAAACTGATCATCCTCTGTGACGGTCAATGAGCATTTGATTTCTGCTAAATATAGTATTAATTATGGTGCCAAATGTCGCATTGTGTCAATTCTTTATTAATCTTTGTCAATTAGCTTTCTACCAGGAATATAAATTGCTGGGAAAGCTGTCTCTCTTTCAGTGAATGGTATCATTCAGATTTCACTGATTTCACTTTGTTTTTTAATCAACAAGCTTAAATCTAGCTTGTAAATCAAATATCAAAAATAAATAAAGTTGTGGAGTATTTTATTATCACATGTTGCTAACATCAATTGATTTAATAAGATGTGATATAAGGCTGGCCTTGTCAAATTGCTAAAATCTTAAAGAAAATAATAAAAGCACCAGGGAATTCTATCAACATTAGATTATTTTTCTAAAATAAAATATATTTTAAAAGCATACTGAAATGGAAAACACAACTATGTATTTCATCATGACATTGAAAACTAAGACTTTCAGAAATACTACTATTAAGCCAATAGGGGAAGACCATAGAAATGATCTTATTCTTACTTTAACTTATATCCTCTTTCACTAGTATATATATTACCCTTAATTTCTAAAGACATATTTAACCAAATGTACTACTAAGTTTATATCACTGCTACCTTTGGATTGCTTCAATCTCAAGCAAGGAAGGCAAAGGCATTACCACAGTAATCTTTTAAAGCCCAGACTTATTTACAGTGTGAAACAAGTACAGGGTCCAAAATATTATAGAACCTGTTCAACTCATGGTTTCCATGTAGCATGAGCTATGTTCACCAGGTAATCTGTGAAGAGCCCAAATAACTGAGTGCTCAACAGAAGCATATATTTTGATTTCATGAAACAAATTCTAAAGTGTTTCAGTGCTATTTCTAAAATTAAAATAAAATTTTGTATCAAATGTGAAGACGTTTTATTATCATTGCCATCCCAAAGGCTAGGTTCAATATTTTGCATGCTATGCTTAACATATGAAATTGATAAGTAGAAAAGACAAGATCTACTCTTAATATGTGGAAGTGAGGGGCCAATTATCTGAGAAACTCTGGTTAGATACACAGATAAGAATGAGATAAAGGTAAAGAGACACATCTAGGCAGTTTGGAAAATAAATATTGCATACACTATTTGTTTTAAGCTAGATCCATAGACAGTGCCTGGAGGCACTATTTTTTCCCCCAGAATTTTGTGGCTAAAAGTATCCATTTAACATAAGTCCAACTTTCAAATGCCAACACAGTGAGTGACATTGTTTCCAGATGTAGTTTTTAACAGATCATGTCTTGTGTAATTAAGTACAGTCAGATCTGAAAAGACTAGTAATTGAAGCAGCATAGAATACAATTTATTGCCGAACAATTCCAGACACTAGGAAGAAAGTAGAATTAAAGTGCTTCAAGTATCAGTCTCTGTGTTCTTGGAAGCTGCTTTTATGTCTTGAAGTAACAGCATCCATTTGTTTTAACACACACATAGACACACACACACACACACACACACACACAGTCACACTAAATAAATAATAAAGTTAGTTAACTTGGAGAGATGAGAGAAGTTGGTGGAAATGTATCATGCCCTCTGGAGTATCTGCTGTTTTATTGTTACTTTGTTTGGTTGTATCTGTATACATGATATTATGTAGGGCAGTAATTGCACATATAATGGAAACTCTTTAGATGTCCACTTTACTCCATTACACTTAGTCCAAAGGACAGACAGTTTGACTCCAAACGTGCACATCAGCTCATAGCTCTCAGCTCTGAAGTGCTCAAAATAGTTTATGTCCATGTATAAACTGAACCATCAGAAATAAGACCTCAATCCATTAAAACGTCAGAAGATCAAGTTCACAGTGAGGCAATGGCTAAATTTCCAAGCCCAGAGCCTGCATTGTTGTCAGAGTCCCAAAATTATTTAGGTGAGTTGATTTTCTATCATGGCAACCAACAAGATTTGTGGTCTTGATGACTGATTTATAGATTGAATTCATTGTGTCCCACAAACAGTAAATAATATCTACTTAAGAACAAAATTTCAAATAGGCCGTGTTTAAATATCAAATAACCATAGAAAAGTAGTCCTTAAATGCATTATTCTGTTTTAGTCTGGATGTTAGAATTCTAGGCAAGATTTCCTTTAGCACAATCTCACTGGCCTAAAACAATGAAAATAGATTTTTCTGTTCTTTATAATTGTCATTTCTCACTTTGATTTTTTAGCATAACTCTCCACAATAGAAAAAATTATATAAGTATTTTGTGTTTTATTATGATCTTAATCACTGCTACATTTTATTTGTAGCTAAACAGGGAAGTCAATTAGCTTCTGGGAAATCTAATTTATTGAAGCTCAAGGTATCATTGATATTTATATATAAATGCTTTTATTCCAACTAGACTGACATCTACATTTCTTTTCATTTTTAAAAGTATTTGAAAAGGTCACATTTTTTTTTCTGATATCCTCAGATAAGAAGATATTCCAATTTTATGGATCAATCACAACGCATGACTTTAAATAATAAAGGTGTACTTGAACAGTTTGATATTTATCTCCTGTACATAAAATGCAAAGTAGGTTTATTCTTACTTGTCAGTCATGTCTATATATTACTGCTTGAACATTGTAGGCAAAATGTATGAGTGGGATTTAAAAGAGTTATCGATTAGAGTGCATTTATCAAAGCTGTTAAGAAATTAAAGTTTTCATTTAATAAAGCCTTAATTAAAAATGAAAGTTAGCACTGGTTTTAGAAAAACGTTGTTAGAAGAAATATGATTTGTCCTCTTTCCAGCACATTTTTGCTTTTTCATCTAATAGCAGCCCTGCTACTTTGGGGTCAACACCCCATGAATGGGCACAAGACCTAAGGTGCAGTAAACAGGAGTAGTCCTTGGAAGTTTATTGGTAAAGATGGGCATATAACCAACGTAGACCAATAAAAATTCTTTTTAGGCCTGTGTGAGGTATTGAATAAGATGTTTTATTACCAGGCTGGTAGAATGTATGTTTCAGGCAATCAGAAGATTTCTAACCTGTAATGGACATCAAGCCTGCCCTGGTAAAAAGAAAAAATAAAACTTTATATATTGTTTGAGCCCCTGGATCCAGGTATACCATAACAAATTAATCCTTGGCTTATCTCATTATGTAAAATAATAAGTGTCAGTAGAATTGGGTTGATTTTGCGGGTAATTGAAGAAATGTGACATATACTATGATTAGACAATGTAACATGTAACCATGGGGTTATATTAATAGGTTAATTGGACTGTTCAACATTTCTTTTTAGTTATGACTTGGCTATCTACTAAGTCCATGGGGGACTTCTTTGGTGTGTTTGGGAGGGGTAGAAAACATCATAAGATAAAGGAATTTATTCATTCTATACTAGTTATTGATTGGTAACTTGAATATAAGCCAAGAAAACTAATCAGCATAATCTCTAGTCTCAAAGAATTTATATTACAGTGAGGAAGACAGACAAAAACAAAAACAAATTTTTATTTTTTTAAGTTTATGAAGGAAGCAAATGAGTATACTGAGTGGGTGAGTGCTTAGTTGAAGGAAAAAAGTCAGCAAAGATTTGTTTAAAACATGAATATTAAGGCAGGACCCTAAGTTTGAGACAGAACTAATCATTTGAAAAAAGTGGAAGAGAGATATTTCAGGTAGCAGGAAAAAGATATGCAAATATCCTGGGGTAAACTAGAGACTGGCTAGTTCCAGGAATGGAGAGAAGTATGGGATGACTGGACATAGTCAGCAAGAGAGAAAATAATAGCAAGGGAGAACTGAAAGAAAATTAGTTACGAATAAATTGCAATGTTGTCGATCACTAACATTGTTTTAAAATGTTTTTATTGTTAGTACAATATAAAAAACATTGAAGATTTTTAAGCATGGACTATAATGGATAGATTTATATTTAACACAATTGGACATGAGTAAGTGTAAAAGTAAATGAAGGAAGTCTGGAAAGAGTTACATAGGCTAAGAGTTGATGGCTTCCTACAGAAAGGAACTAGCAGAACTCCACAGGAAATATCTGAAGATGAAGTTGATGGAACTTGATGGACTGGGATATTAGAGGAAAGCAATGTTAATTACGTGACTAATGACAATTATGTGACTGCTGCTATCATGGACTGGCATAGAGAATACTCTGTGTGGAGAGGATGCAGAGGACAGGAGAGGAAGCAGGTGAGGAAAACAAAAGAGTTATAGTAAAGTTAATTCTAAAGGGTCTATAATTATCCATTGCTTACTATGAACTAAGGGAAGTAGACCAACATGGGCTGTGGTCTCGATATTTACATTACAGTAAGGAAGGTAGACAAAAACAAGTACACAAATAATAAAAACAATGATGAATTGTGTAAGTGTTATGAAGAACATAAGAGTATAAGAGGATAGGAGTGGAGAGACATGACCTGAAAATATAAATTGTAACATCATCAACATGAAGACAGCATGTTCAAATTTATGGGACTGGGTAAAATGGAATTGGAAGAATACAACCACAAAGCAGAACAAAGGCATAGAGAACGCAACAGAGAGGCACAGGAGGGAAAGTTGACCTCTCAAACTTTAGAAGTACACAATCAAGTCCTTTCCTGCCTGGGCTTTTGTTTTAATGATTTAGTAAATATAAATCACAACGTGTACTCTTTTGAGAGAGCTTTGGTCATGTTCCATTGTTTTTTATAGATGCTTTAATCTTTGTCCTATTAAAAAATATTTTCTATGTATCACTTTATTACTTATGTTTCCTTGATATGCCTTGTCCATATGAACGAGAAGGTAGTCATAACTAGCCTAAGATGTTTTAACAAATGTGTGAGTTATTAAGAACCAAAACAAAACAACAACAACAAAAAAAACCTCTGACAACTCACGCTAATGTGTATATTGTTTAGATCTCATATATTGTGTATTTGTGAATACCCTATTTTGTTTCCAGTAAAAAGACAAGCAGATAATAAAATTTCAACTAACAGATTGGAGGATCACTAAGCATTGTGAGACACTATTAGTTTCTTTGGATATTTACATATAAATTATTCTGATCATTCACTTAAAATTGGTAAGCGGGTCGATGGTGTGGTATCTGAATGTATAATATTCATTTTTAAACATTTGAGTCTTTTCACTGAGTAGTCAGTAACCATATATTTTATTACCAGTATTGATTCATATCTCACTTCAAAAATCTGTGTCCTTCACATCTAACTAAGAAAATTAAGGCACGTAGATTCTGCAGATAGTTTTGGGTGTAGGTTAGAACTATATACCATAAGTGGCAAGAACTATATTTAACTTCACACAGTGTCACTATTTATAATGTATTTCATTCTAGTACAAAGTTTGAGTATCAACTTTTTTTTATATAAGGCATCTACCATCTATGAAGCTATTTGGGAAATATGAATCACACTAAGGATTATAACAAGTATTTTTAAATAATTTTTCTTTCTTGATATTTCTAAATTTAGAAAGGAAATATCAGAATTATTTTATAATAAACAAATAAGTAGTAATAAATTTGGACTGAAGTACATTAATTTGCTTTACTTTAGAATTATCCACAAAAGTTAGATAGCAAATTTTAAATTGAATCACACATCTTATAACTAACTGACTGCTTTTCATTATAGATAAATCCATAAAACTGAAACTGAAATAAATTATGTTTTCAAGAATCCAGAGTAAATCTTTAGGCTGCTATGTTGTTGGACGAAGTTTTGTAAGAACCTGGTCCTCATTTTTTAAAGTATGGTAAAAGACATTCAGAATGATTTTTAAGGATTTCTTATCTACCTTTCCCTCAAAATGAAACTGACATATGGGAGACAGTGCTTGGCTGTTGTTTAGTACATGTATATATTAAAAGAAAACACAAATCGTAAAGGAATGAATAAATAATTTCTACTCTTAAAAAAGACTTATAGAGCTATATTTCACTTAAGAATGTGTCATCACTCATTCACTTTTATTGCATTCTAAAGTCTCCGAAAGTAAACTTAGATATTTCAATCAGATATGTGGCAATGATTATATTTCACACAAACAGGTTCATGTTTTGGTTTTTAGTGAATGAAATCCATAATTATTTAGGTCCTATTACACAGAATTCAAAAACTTCATCAGATTAGATCTGATAAAATATGATACTTGAGAATGCTAAGTTAAAAGTTAGATATGACATATATTCCCGAGCCCGATTCTGATAAACGTGAGGTGGCAAAGCTTCATTGACATGCACCCTGAATAAAGAACAATGTCAAAATCAGTTTCTAAAGCAGATTAGATGTTGCCATAAACACCAATATAAAATCCATAATGCTTTAAAACATTATAACAGCACACTGTATATGGTTTTTCATTTCATGCTCCTTAAACACTGGACTCATTTTCTGAGTCAATCTTTACTCTTTTATAAGCCTTTGGCAGATATTGTTTTTCTCCATGCTATTTACAAGTTGAATTTCCTTGCTTGTCTTTGAGACTCTTAGTTTCTTCTTTGATTTCCCTCAGCCTTTGTTTATTATTAAATCATATATATTTGAGCTTATGTGATGAAATGTCTTAAATATCTTGGTTGACATCTAGAATAAGATATGAATATATTTAATCTATAACTACAGTAACAGAATACATAATTAGACATTTATTCTGCATAGTATATAAGGACATCTATACAATTTGCCTAATTCATTTTTCTCATCACACTTACTCTCAGTGTTAACTTTAATCTTTTATGCAAAATCCATTTTCGTACTTTATTTTCATGAAAGTAGGAATTAATTATTTATGTTATGTTAATAATTCTAAATCCTAGGTATGCCATTATTCCATAGCAGTATCACCTCAGCAAACTTTGGCTAATAGTATTGGGTTAGTAGGAGAACACTGGAAGCAGCAAAATCAAAGAGAAGCTTTTGATGATTGTCACTTTATAGCCACGATGGGACCTAGAGTATTCTTTAAAGTAGATACTCAATAAGAATATTTTTATTACTACACCTACATTATGTTTTACAATACTGTGACATTTATAGTGTATATTTCCAAAAATATTTTCGTGTGTTTTATTTCATATACTTTTCAAAATTTCACTGCTACATAGAGGCAGATATTTTCCCTAGATTTTCTCAGTCCCTTATTAAGTCTCCTTTAGTGCAGGGTCAATATCATAGACATTGACATATCTTTATCACTTAATCATATGATGTTATATTATAATTGAAAAATCAAGTAAATAAATTTAATTGTGCACTAACTCATAAGTAGATGAGTTCTGTTTGAGGTCACACTATTTTTTTATATGAGAAAGCCAGAGGGAGATTCCAGAAATACAGAAACCAACCTTCTCTCTCTTCTAGAATATATTTTTAAGAAAAGTTATTTATTGACCCTAAAAGGAAAAAAAAAAACAAAAAAAAACTCTGCCTGGCATCTATATATATTTCATGTCAAAATTCAAGCAAAGCAAAAGAATGTGTTGGCAGCCTTTAAAATGCCCAAAGTAGAATGCTTTTTGCACTGTTGTATTATCTCCTGCTGAATTAAGAGTACTTTACCAAAGAAATAACTACTTGTTTAGGGATTTCCTTTCAGTTGATCAATCAGCCCCAGAGTGGTTGACCACGGATTTGCCTCTAATTGTAAAACATGGCAGGGGTCTTTGACTCTTCAGCAGACTGAATCACTGCAGCTGTATTTACATATCCATTATGGTCAGTGCCGCTGCCTCTCAATGCCCATCCTGGGATTGTTAAATTGATTAGAAAGTTAAGACACTAAAGAATCACTCTTTACATCACTTTCTGAAGACACAGCTGTCACTGGGGCATTAGGAAGATATACTATCCTATAGCTTGTCTATTTTCTTGTCAACCTCGTTCTGATTTCTCATTTAAAGAAAATAAAGTTACTTGTTTTTTTCTTGATCAAATTTCACTTTCAGCTGAATTAGTTGAAAAATGAAGTTACATTTTTATGAGTCAAAAATGGTTAAATGTCATATATTTACCTAGTATCTGCTGATGCCATACTAATAGCTATTATATATATATTATTCTGTCACAGTTAAGAGCATAGGTTCTAATACTAGACTACCTGGGTTCAAATTCTGGGTCTCATACTTATCCAATGTGTAACTTTGAGCAAATTCCTTGACAGATTTTCCATGTACTGGTACTTCAGTTTTAAAATGAGAAAATTAATGGCCTTTACTTCATAGGATTATTTTCAATATCGAATGAATTAATATTTGTAAAGTGCTTAGAACAGCGCCCGAACTAAAAATATTGGCTAAAATCAGAAATTATGTGTGTTTATTATATGTAAACATATAAATATTTATGTATAAAATACAGACATATATAATTACATATACTTACACATTGTAGATACTATGTATAAATATATATCATATAATATATGATTACTCATAATATTATATTAAAATACCCATATATACTTTACTTTTAGAAGTACAGTGTATGCTTCAAAAAAGTTTCATGTTTTTTATTTCATATGTCTCAAAATTTATCTGATATATAGAGACAGATATTTCATAGATACAATTCTTGAGAACTTAACTGAATTTATCGATTCATTCATCAAATTTATACTGAAACTTTGCATTCTGTATACCATGGTTCTTGAAAAGTTTTTATAGACTAGTGCATTAGTTAAGACACTTATTAAAAATACATTTACATAATAATTTTATGAAGAACATGAGAAAAAAGCATAGTAAAAAGTATTCTGGATGGCAATTCAAAAAAGATGTGGGTGTTGTGTTTTTTTTTCATGACAAGCACTGAAATTCATGAACTTCCAATTATTGCACAACTGCCAGAACATCTATATATATTTAGCAAAATCTAAGTGGTTATCAAATTAATGCAGAAATTTGAGAAAAATTAGACATCCTGGGGAAAGCCATCTTTGTGGGTCAATGATTAGGAGAAATAGACTGGTGGCATCCAAATTGTGCTACTATAGCCTTACTTTTTTATCTATTGTACTCTCTGACAATAACGTAATGAATCTAAGATCTGTTGAAAAGCAAAGAAGGTACAAGAGCTAAACTCTTAGCCACAGTAGCAGTATATGATATTGTTTAAAAGCACAGTTTCTGAAATCTGACTCCCTGGGTTCAAAACCAGTTTCACCACTCTCAAACTGTGTGACTTCAATCAAGAGAACTTCATTTATCTGTGTACTTTTTCTCCAACTGTTCGAGGATAATAATAATAGTGAAGTTCTTTTATTTCTTTGCAAAACATCTAGCACAGTGGTAGATTTAAAAGAGATGCTCAATAACTGATAAGTCAACAACATAGTTTAGGGACTAAGCATAGTTTCTGGAAAAAGACTGGTTGGATCTGAATCTGGCTCCAAGATTTATAAGATCTGAAACTTTATGAACGTTACTTTAAAACACCCTAAAATTATCAATCAAAAGGAGATTTTTAAAAGAAAACTCTACACATCTATAAACATTGTGATAAGGATAAAGTGAGAATTGGTACTTAGTTTTGCTTGAAAGGATGAATAGATCATTCACTAGTAATACAAGGATAATCCCATACTTAGTAGTTTAAAACAACAGGAAAACTTTTGGAAAGTTATGTAGGTCTAGAAATATTGCTGAGACCATTTTTTGGAAACTACAGTCTACCACAGTCCACCTCTGGTCATAACAATCCACAACCTTCTCATATGCAAAATACAATCTCTGGTTCTCCAAAATCCCCTAAAGTCTTGCCTCATTGTGTCATCAGTTTCAAGTTTCATCATTTAAATGAGGTCCAACAATAGATGAAGTTTGTTAGCTGCTATTTTTCTAGTATGTTTCCTAAGAATAGTTCCTATTGGTCTGATGAACTGTAAGCTAAATAGACAAGTTATCTTTCCCCCACAACTTCAACCTACCATGGTTAATCATGCTGCAGATCTTTCCACAGCTCCTGGAGAGTCAATGGCAGCTCTTGCCTTGCCTTCTGGGGTTTTGCTAATTCCCTCTAAGTCATTCTTCCTTTGCTGTAAAAAAAAATGGTTGGTCTTTGTAGCTAAACAGTTTTTATTTTAGCCTGCTTCCTACTACAAACAGCTAAGGATATTAAGGCTTCATTTTATTTATTACTACTGCTGTACTTTTTAGTCCAAGCTGGCAATGTTTCACCAATATGATTCTTTTTAAAATGTCTATGAATTTCTTATAAATCTTGCTATAATTTACCCCATTAGATAAAATCCACACTTACAAATCTCCTTGCAATTAGAGTTTCTATATCTTCGGTTTTCTATATGAGTACTTTAGGGTAATGTACTTAATAGTCTTAGAAGACTAGTTTTTTAACAGTGAGAATCTATGAAATACTTAAATGAAATTTTGTTTGATCAGAGTACCCTAAATCTCTGTACTCTTAACAAAGTGTTATGCTATAGATCATATTTTTTGTTAATAACCTGATCCAATCTTTGCCCAGAAGCCCTTTATGGAGTTTAGTATTGTTTCCATCTGGAGACGGTGGGGATGGGGAACAAGTTTATGTTTAAATCCAGCAAATATTTGCTCAATAGTATTCACTAATTCTTTCTTTATTTTATCTTTTTCCTCTTGCATTTTATGAAGATAGTGAGAAGCCAGGAAGCAACTTCATCACTCTGCCTGGAAATCTCCATAGCTAGGTCACCAGTTTATCAGTTCTATTTTCTACATTCCACATTATGACAGATAACTCTTACAAAAATTTCTGCCACTACAAAACAAGTTTTCTCTCTTTTCTAGCTTTCGGTAAAATCTTCACTTCTCTTTAAACTGTCAGGAACAGCCAACTCACGTGTGATCTGGCTTTTTGCCTTTAGAACTCTCAAATTCTTCTAGCTGTACCATCCTGATAGACTTGACTAAGTTTGAGGTTTCTTAAAATCAATATCCCTCCTCACTTCTGGCTAAAATATACATATTTTTTTTTGTGTGTGTATGTGTGTGTATATATATGTGCGTGTGTGTGTGTGTATTATATGTATGAAATCCTATTAATGTGGCTCACAAAACTGAGTATATATATATGCATACATATATATTATATATGTGTGTGTGTGTGTGTGTGTGTGTGTGTGTGTGTGTGTGCGCATAGGAGGACCCAAAAACAACCTGAATTAATGTTTTTGGAGGGTGAGCCTGTTGTATGTAGTACAGGCTTCCCCCACAAGGTAAGTGTTCTGAGAGCCCATGGGTTTCTTCAGTGTACCAGCTAGCATTGTGAGAGGCTACATTCATCTTCGGTAAATTTTGGGGGGAGAGGGCTCTTTCAGCATGATTGCCATTTCATGATGAGTGATTTACATAAACAACCTGCCCACATCATGCTAAGCGGTCAGCGGTTTTTGACCAAAAACAGCATGACCCCCTTGCCCCACCCTTCCTATTCACCTGATCTCACCTTGAATGATTTTGTTTGTTTGTTTCCCTGGGTGAAAAAAATCCTCAAAGAGAAACGTTTTGCTGATGTGGAAGAAGTGAAACAAAAAACGGCAGAAACATTAAAAAGCATCAAAATTGATGCATTCAAAAACTGTTTTCAGTCTTGGAAAAAGCATCTCGATAGGTGTATTGCACCAAATGAAGTACTTTGAAGGTGACTGAAGTTTAAACATGTAAGAATGAATACACAATTTTGTAATAAATTCTGGGCTTGTTTGGGCCCCACTTGTGTGTGTGTGTGTGTGTGTGTGTGTGTGTGTGTGTGTGTACATGTATGTATGTGTATTTGTCCTGTTTACCTGTTACTACTCTATTAACTATCACTTTTTTTTTTTTTTTTTTTTTGAGTTGGAGTCTCACTCTGTCACCCAGACTGGAGTGCAGTGGCCACTCCCGGCCACCACAGCCTCGACCTGCTGGGCTCCGGCGATCCATCCGCCTCAGCCTTCCAAGTAGCTGGAACTACAGGCGCGCGCTACCACACCTGGCTAGTTTTTGATTTATTGTAGAGATGAGGTCT
>CAUYQG010270384.1:0-13037 GCA_963574415.1 Tarsius wallacei | reverse complement strand
TTAATGGTGGTGGGTATCTATCTGAGGATGGGGAGACACCTCTTATCAACAAGGGTACCTGAACGAAATATTTTTGTATGCCTAACCCCTAACTGTACCCCACAATAACATAATAAAATAAAATAATAATAAAAAAAAAATGTTAATTTGCTCCTAAGCAATCTACAGATTCAATGCAAAACTTATCAAACTACCAGCAAAATTTTTCACAGACCTTTAAAATACAATACAGAAATTCATATGGAAGCAAAAAAGTACCCGAATAGCTAAAGCAGACCTTGGCAAAAACAAAATAGCTGGTGACATCACACAACTAGATTTCAAACTTTACTACAAGTCTACAATAACCAAAATAGAATGGTGGTGGTATAAAAATAGACACACAGACCAATGGAACAGGGTAGAATCTGGAAATAAAACCACAGACTTTCAACCAACTCATCTTCAAAAAAACTAACAAAAATAAACACTGGGGAAAGGACCCCTATTTAGCAAATGGTGCTAGGAAGGCTGGCTAACCACATGCAAAAGAATGAAGCTAGACCCCTACCCATCACCATATACAAAAAATAACTAAAAACGAATAACTTAAATATGAAACCCTAAGCTACAGGAATCTTAGAAGAAAATGTAGGGAACTTCCTCCTGGACATTGGCCTAGGGAATTAATTCATGGCTAAGTCCTCAAAAGAAAAGGCAGCGAAGACTAAAATTGACAGGTAAGACCGTGTCAAGACAAAGTTTTGCACAGCAAAGAAACCATCAAGAGAATAAAGAGACAACCCATGGAAAGGAAAAAATGATTTGCAAGCTACACATGCAACAAAGGCCCAACATCCAGTATACATAAGTAGCTCAAACGAGTTGACAGAATGAAACAAATAATCTCATTAAAAAGTGGTGAAAGGACATGAACAGGCACTTCTCAAAAGAAGACATACACAGCCAACAAACATATGAAAAAATGCTCAGTCTCCCTAATCATCAGATAAATGCAAATCAAAACTACAATGAGATATTTTATATCAGTCAGGATGGCTATTATTAAAAAGTTAAAAAAATAAATAAAGACAGGTGTTGGCAAGTCAGTGGAGAGAAGGGAATGCTCATACACTGTTGGTTGAAATGTAAGTTAGTTCAATCTTTGTGGAAAGCGGTTTGGCGATTTCTCAAAGAACTAAAAATAGAGAGTTACCATTCAACACAGAAATCCTGCCTCTGGGAATACACCCAAAGAAACATGAATCACTCCGCCTGCATGCGGATATTTATTGCATCACTATTCACAACAGCAAAAACATGGAACCAACCCAGATTGAAAGTGGACTGGGTAAAGAAAATGTGGTACACGTGCACTATGAAATACTACACGGCCATAAAGAAGAACAAAATAATGCCCTTTGCAGCAACATAGATGCAAATGGAGACCCTAATTCTAAATGAATTATCACAGGAACAGAAAACTGAATACTGAATGCTACCAAGCACAAGTGGGCAAGAAATATTTGGCACATAGGCTCAAGGATGAGAACAGCAGACACTGAGTAGTACTAAAGGAAAGAGGAGAGATAAGGGACACAAAACCACCCATTAAGGACCACGCCCACTATTGGGAAGTAAACGGATTTGTCAGAAGCCCAAACCTCACCTTCATGCAATATATTTACAAGGGGCAACCCAAAAACATGGAATTATATTTTTGAGGGCGGGCCCCTTGGAGTACAGTTGGAATTTGTTCCCCTGGATCAAACCATCAATCTAAGTTTTTATCTGGAAGTTTAGAAAAGGTTGAGTCATGATTTGCAGAGGAAATGACCCAAATGGTGGCAAACAGATGAATGGTTCATCTACCATGACAATGCACCCATCCACACCATGCTGAATGTTCAGCAGTTTTGACCAAAAACAACATGATCCCTGAGTGCCACCCTCTGTATTCACCCAATCTCGCCCCAAGCACTTTTTTGAATGTTTCATTGGATGAAAAAAGTCCTCAAAGGGAAAAAATTTGCCCTTGTGGAAGAGGGGAAACCAAAAAAAGAAAAAAAAATGGCAGAAGCACAAAAGGGCATCAAAAATAGACAATTTCAAAACTGTTTTGAGCAGTGAAAAAAGTGTCTTGATAGGTATGTTGCAGCAACCTGAGAGTACTTTGAAGGTGATTGACGTTTAAACATGTAAGGATAAATACACAATTGTTTATAAATAAATTCCATTTTATGGGCCCCCCTCGTGTGTAACAAATTCTCACTACTCCACAATTCTAAAATAAAATAAATAACTAAAATAAAATAAACACATCACAAATGTAAAGGGAATTTATCAGATACAACACAAGTTCAATCAAACTAAAAAGAAAAATAGTGTAAACTGAAACACAACTCATTTTCTCGATAAAGTATTTTAATTTTATGGTAAATAAGTGGAAACAATTTCAATGAAGTTCACTACTTACCCCCAACTTACAAGAATAAAATAAGACAGTTACTTAAGACATGGAAAAAATAGGCTTTTTTTTTTCTCACCAGATTTCCAACAATTTGGCAGGTGAGGAGAATGTGCATGTCCTTCAGTCTGGAATCCTAGCAGGAGGTTGGATTTGTCCCGTGATTGCAAGGAAGCTGTGCTTACCTGGACAGGCAAGTTCTGGGGAACATGCCAAAGTCTGAAGTCACAGAAATAAGAACTGACTTGAGTCATTTTGCAGTTGCAGACAAAGAACAGCAAAAGATACTAGGACAAATGTGTGGAGGCAAACCAAAGCCACTCCACCAATGAAACAGTGACTGCCTGCCCCAAAGTCAGAGACATCTGAGTACAATAATCTCTATGAACATACAAGAACAGTTTTCAAAGACCAGTTCCTACAACCATGACTACTCATGGTTCTCCTTGCTCCCAATGTCCTACTAGCTATGAAATGATTAAGAAGAATCCTCCGGTGATCTTGGCAGACTAAATAAATAGGAATAATGGTCAAGAAGGCTGAATAACATTACTGGTTCTGGATAAACCTAGTCTGAATCAGATATGTGCACTCAGAAAAACAGTAGAATAAATATTTTCCATAAGAAGTAAAGAAGTCACTAACTCACATGCCCTGCCAAATGGTCTCCCAGAATTAAATGGCATATTTTCCCTCTGCATTTCTTCACTGCAGATGTCAGAAAAGCACTATGTAGTCACTGAAGGCAGTCACCCTCAAGAGATAGCACTCTGAATCTTCAAGGGTAGCTAAAGTTAGGAAAGTGTCTGAGCAAGGGGATTTACAAGACTTTTGTCCTTGAGAGTAACTGATGAAGTAACAGCCTTCCTGATCACTATCCTTGTTTACATATTCTTCCAAGGCCCCCAGAGGATCCTCTTTGATGACAGTTACTCATTTAAGGAATAGTTTCAGGATAATAGTTGCCTGTTAAGGGATATAATAAATCCATTTCTGTTTTGAGGTTTCAAAGGAAAAGTTATATGTGAGGAGGATTGGGAGGATATAGAAAGGAGGACTGCAATAGTGAGTCGACAAAATAATGAATCTTATATCAACTCCAACGTGAAACCCTAAAACTGATCGATGAAAGGTGGGGCTTTACAAAGTGAATGAAAAATTGTACTGAGAGAGATTTCCTTCTAAGTTGCCCATGGAGAAGAGGATCCCGTCTCTACCAATTCACTATGATCTTAAATCCAAGACCAGTCACTAGAATCTTCCCTGTTGTACTGCTCAAGGCAATTGCTGAAGCGCCCTTGGTTACTATGTGAGCTGCAGGAAGAAACAAAGATCTGGACACTACCTGCCTACAATCACTCTGCTTTGCTAGTCACTGTTGAAAAATATACAAAGCCCACTGAAGTAAGATTGTACTCCATTCCTCTGCCAATTATCCTTAAGGGACTTTCAAACACATAACAGAAGAAGTATTATTCTACACATGCCACTATTACCTGAAAAAAAGAAACAGAGAAGTTGGAGAATGCATATACTTTTGAACTCTGAAGCAGGATTGGGACAATTTAGCTACACTTCTAATTACATATGACTTAATAACAAAAATACAGACAACTCCATTAAAAATGGAGCAAAAGGCTTAAGCAAGCATTTCACAAAAGAATGTATACAAATGGCAAATAAGCATATGGTAAAGATCATCATTTATTGGGGAAAAAAATAAAACCACAATAAGCAATTGCTATTTACAAATGGAATGAATAACATGAAAAATGTAATTGGTAATGATGTAAAGCAAGTGGAACTCTCATACTCTGTTGATGAGATATAACTTGATATAATCACATTGGAAAACTATTTGATGTTACTTACCAAAGTAGTATATTTATATAACTTATGACCTAGTAATTTCACGTCTAGAAAGGCACACATATGCACAGCAAGACATTTTAAGAATGTTTATAAATTTAGCCATAATGGTCCCAAACTTGAAACAACACAAATATTTATCAATATAACGGATAAATAAGTTCATTCAAAAATAATGGATATCATGAGAATAAACGAACTATTGCTATATTTCAAACTCTTAAAAATGTAATACTGGGTAAAATAATCAGACAAAAAAGAGGGCATTTTGTTTGATTCTATTTATGTGAAGCTCAAAAACAAGTAAAACTAATCCATGGTGATAGAGACCAAAGTATTGGTTGCCTTTGGATGGTGATTCTATAGGTTTACGCTCTTATAAAAACTCATCTAGCTTGCCATATAATATTCACCATATAATATTTGCAGTAATTATGCTGCACTTAGTGAGCATAAGAAATAAAAAATGATGTTAAAACTGAAAATGGTCATAGAAATAGTAATTAGAATCAATATAGCAGATCAAATTGACAGAATCAAATTTTCCACGATACAATGAAGAACAAAAAAGAAAAATGAAATATAATAAGAAATATGGGAGGCAATAAAAGTGATTCAATCTAAAGATAAGTGTTACTATTGAGAAAAATAGAACAAAACAAATGGAACTGAAAAAATCATATGTAATAGATGTATATAGTAGATGAAATCGTGATCAAAATAAAAATGTGCATCTTCAGATCAAAAGCATTCATTGTATGAGGGCGGACTTCTCAAAAAATGAAATTTATTATACAAAATTGATTATTATTCTCACATGTATAAATTTCAGTCACCTTTAAACTACTCTCTGTTTGATGCAATATACCTATAAAGATGCTTTTTCCACTGTTCAAAACAGTTTTTTAACTCGTCAATTTTGATACCTTTTAATGTTTCTGCCATTTTTTGTTTCACTTCTTCCACATCAGCCATATGTTTCTCTTTGAGGACTTTTTTCATCCAGGAAAACAAAACAAAAAAAATCTCTCAGGATGAGATCAAGTGGGGCATGGGGTCATGCCATTTTTTTTTTTAATCAAAAATTGCTGAACATTCAGTGTGGTGTGGACAGGTGCAATTGTAAATCTCCCATCATGAAATGGGCAAATGGTCTGAAAGAATCTCAAAAAAAATCACCTGAAGTTAAACACAGCCTCTCATAACAATGTTAGCTGGTACACTGATACCAATGTGTTCCTAGAGTACTTGCCTAGTGGGGGAAGCCAGTACTACAAAGAGTCTGCCCTCCAAAAAGAAAATTCTGGGGTTTTTTGGGTCTCCCTCATAAGTTAGACAAAATTGGCATATTACAAAGAGCCTAGAGAGTCTGATAAAGTAGTAAATCTTCAAGGTAAATTAAGGCTTCTACAAGTTTTTGCTCATTAGTATGACTCACCAGAGGTGTACACTCATCCAAGCTCTTCCCCAGAAACACAATAGAACAAAAAGACACTCACAAAAGACTAAAGTCAAGCAGGTGTTAGAAAAAGACTGAATAATAGCTAGAGATAATTGATGGAGAGAGTGCAGTTCCAGAATTTTATTCTCATCCCAGTTAACATTCATTTAGTAAAGCAACAGAAAGTTTCAAATTTTTCAAAGGAAATTAGAAACTATGTATCTTCATCTTTCCCTTTCCATGGGAGAAAAATATTATCTGAAGAAACTTAAGAATTAATACAAATATCAACCGATGATTCTAGAAGTTAACATTGAAAAATTAACTATAATAATTGGGCATATAGAATTGTTAGTTTGCATTTTAAGACAAGAATCTAGATAAATTAAGTCATGACTTTTAATTTAGATTTTAAATTTAATTTAGATTATTATAATTATATTTAATATATGGTGCTTATGTCTCTGAGTTATTCGGTGCCATCCTCATCACTGCAGTGACACTCACGCTCACCACTGCTATAACTAAACAATGACTCATCATGGCACGCTCAAGGTCAACAACAGCTGGGTAACCCAGATTGCTACTACCCTGAGTTCCCAAACATGATACTGTCCACCTCTAGAGACAAGACCATTATCTTCTGGAAGCTGACCAGGGTGGGGTCATTCCCACTTTGTTAGTGACATGGTTATCCCCTTGGATAGCTAGTTTGCCTCTCAGGCTCCTGGGATGGAACCCTGTGCCTCTGGGATCTCACAATGGGCACCACAAGACAATTTGTAGGTCATACCACGGACGTGCTGAGCGTGGCCTTCTCTTCTGACAACTAGCAGATTAGCTCTGGATCCCGAGATAAAACCACCAAGTTATGGAATGTTTTGGATGCATGCAAATATATTGTCCAAGATGAGAGTCACTCTGCCGGAGACCTGCTCCCGCATAATCCAAAGGGTACCCCAAAAGATGGAGACGGCATCAGCGTTTGAGGGGAGAGAGAAAAAGGGGGGAGAGAGAAAGACTGGACACCTGTTAAAAGGGTGCAGATGCCATTTTATTGTGGGTAGTTGCGAGCTTATATTTCTCTCTACAAGGGAGATAATCCCTGTAAGTTGCTGCCACGGAGCAAGTTAAAATCATCATTACAAAATGAGTCACTTACAACAAATTACATGGTTTCTTTTTTGTGATGTTAAAACGATGCTTAAGTTTAAGTATTCTCTTCCTTGCTTGGCCAATGTTCTAAAGGTGGAGACTATTTACACCCAAAACAACATAATCCCAACATGATGACGTTATCCTGTAAAAAAGTCCCGTAACCCGCCAATACAAAATATCAAAATTATAAAACTATAAAGCTTCTCGTTAAACAACTCTACTTAAAACAAAACTTATATCCCAAATTAACTAATACATATTATAACCTTTCTAACAAATTTAATTCTTTACAAACTTAACTTCCTTATTCAAATTATCCAGGGAAACAGGTTATCTCCATAATAAAGTCTCTGGGGGCCAGAACAACACTTGCTGGCCCAGGGCTTTGGAGCAGTCTTTGTGTGGAAGAATGTGTACCTGGGGACCCTTCCACACCTGGGGCAGACAGGTGCAGATGTTCCTTTTTTCATGGATGAGGCTCTTGGTCTTTCAGGCCCCCCTTGGTAATTTCCTCTTGTCGAATTCCTTCATTGTCTTCCTATTTGGAACATTTTATTTCTAAGGAAAGAACAGCTTGGAAGAAACTTCTAGTGATGTTTTTCAGGCATAAAGGTCGTTTTGGTCGTTAGATAAAATCTGTTTTACTCACTTAAATTCTACATCTAAACCCTTCAATTTCTTATATACTAAAACTTTAATATGTATCCCAAACCCTAAAAAACAAACTTATGTCACCTACATATACCTTAATATAAACTTTCACTACACTTAAATATTATGCCTACGATTATAATTCCGAGTGAGAAACTTGAATTTTTCTGGGTGGCAAGATACCCAGATAGATTATGACACATATTCTTCTTTGCTAGAAATTATCTTTACTGACTCACTTGCTTTTAGTGTAGTCATTTGCTGAAACCTGTCTGTCAAACGAGACAAAACACCATAACTACAACTACAAATAATAAGTAAAAATATTCAAAACAATTCTTTGCTTAAACAGAATCAGAAACTTCTTTTTACCAGGTATAAGTCACAAATCCTAAGCCTAAAAACAAGATTTGTAACCCAAAGATAGAAAGCCCTTTAAACATGCCTCAGAGTCATCACATGGGCAAAAGGGACAGGTCAGACAACGTAGTGGGAAGTGGAAAGAAGGACAATGAGTTTTTAGTAGCTGAAAATACTTTGCATAAACGTGCTGTTTTCTTTTTTCACGACTGCACGGAATTCTTTAGCTGTAACAGCAAAGGCAAAAGACAACAGGGCCTCAGCTTCCGGGACTCGCCCTGTGGCCCGGGGCCATCAGGACCCTGTCAATCTGGTGGGCCTTCAAGGCTGGCCCCCAACAATTCTGGCCTGAAGAGTGATCTGTTGCATAAAAACCTGTCTGATCTGTATTGGAGACACTTCTGAACTTTCCATCCTCAATCAGGATCATCACTGTAGTATATATTGTGACCCTTGGCACACAACGTATGTTTTATTTTATATCTTATTTTATTTAGGCCAGAACAAGGTAAGAAGAGGAATGGCGTGTAAACAACATAAGAAAAGTGGTTGAACAAACCTGCACACATATGTTTATCACAGCATTGCTCACAATAGCAAGAACATGGAACCAACCGTGCTGCCCATCAAAAGAGGACTGGATAAAAAAAAATGTGGTACATATATACAATAGAATATTAAGCAGCCATAAAGAGAACAGAATCATGAACTTTGCAGCAACCTGGGTGGATTAGGGTCTATAATACTGAGTGATATTTCACAGAAACAAAGAACCGAGTATCACATGTTCTCACTCATAAGTGGACCTTGAACGACTATTGTAATACTATAAGAAAATGATTGACAGTAGCGGGAAACTGGGGGGTGTGGGGAGGAGGAGAGGTGGGATTGACAATAGTGGGAATCTGCCTGGGGAAGGGGAGGCACACCTCATCAACAAGGGTAACTGCACAATGAATATTTGTATACCTGACCCTGAATGGTACCCTACAATTTTAAAATAAAAATTTTTTTTTAAAAGTGGTTGCTGAAGTTTTTTCAAATTTTTTCCAAAACAGCACAAATTAACTGCTATGAGTTTAAGCCAGGGATTCCTAGCCTTGACACTGTTGGCGCAGATCAGATGTTATGTCCAATTGCATGGGGGCAATTCCTTTCATAGGGGCTCCCCACGCATTGCAGTTTGTTTATCAGCATTCCTGCTCTCTAATCACTAGATGCTAGCAGCAGCTCTCCCTCCAGTGTAACCATTAAAAATGTTTCCCAACATTGCCAGCTGTTCCCCAGGAGGACACACTCAGCAAACAACAATTGATATGAGCATATATATATTTTTAATGTCCATTAGCATTCTTGCATGAAATCTGAATGTTCACAATGACTACATTTAGGAGAACATTTGTGATTCACTTTGTTACATACAGTGGGGGAAATAATAGCAACTCATCCCAGCCTCTGGTATCATAGAACTTAGAGTCTCGTGGGGAAGACACACAGAAACTAAATTACTATGAAAACAGATCTATGCTGATAAATGATATCAGAAATGGTTATCTGCTGACTAACTATGTCCCCCATCTTTCCCGAGTGAGAAACTTGAATTTTTCTGGGTGGCAAGATACCCAGATAGATTATGACACATATTCTTCTTTGCTAGAAATTATCTTTACTGACTCACTTGCTTTTAGTGTAGTCATTTGCTGAATCCTGTCTGTCAAACGAGGCAAAAAGAGTTGTTTGCTGGTAGTTTTATAAGAGTTTCTTCTCTGCTATAAAGAAAGCACCACTTTTTCCCTACCCTTGGAGTTGTAAAATGACGTGATGCTGAGTTGCAAAAGCCTTGTTATGATGAGAGAGAAACCAAGAGAATCAAAGCACTGTTGACTTAGTGGCCTGACATAATTGAAATACTAAGCCAGTAACAACCACTATTAAAATATAGCTGCAGTCTTCTTAAAATTGTGTTTAGTCAGCCATCATAGCTCATGAAGCAAACATATTTTGTATTTACAAATCGTGGCATTTGTGGTGAAATCTGAGTTATGAGTAGGTACTAGCTAAAAGAAAGAGGTAGAATACAGTGTGCTGAGTAGAGAAAGGATGGTGCAATGGCCCTGTAGCATAATTCCAAGAACCGGAAAAAGGGAGTAGGAATAATGTGGCATTGGCTGGAAAGCTGGGCAGGGCCCTATAGAACATGAAAAGGATTTTGTCTTTTTCTGAAAGTTGATGGGGAGTCATTCAGGGGTTTAAAATCAAGAAGTAAGATGATCAGTTTTTTTTAATCCTTAAAACAAACATTGAAGAGTAGAACAAGTGAAGATATCTCAGATATCAGTTTAAAAGATGTTACAACGGGCAAAATGAAAATGCTGGTGGCTGAAACTCGAGAACTAACAGCGGTTTTGGGATTTGATTTTGATGCTCATTTGAATAAAAAATTGCTTAAACAATAAAGTTTCATTCTTAAGAGCAATTTTATGCAAAGTTCAGTTGTGGAATCTCTATGGATATACGGCAGTATAAAGAGAATTACAGAAATAGAAAATTCAGGTTTATATTACAGTTAAGAAACTTTTATTCAATCTTTCTGGTAAAGAAATTGTGCTACCCAATGCCATTCTGACTAATATTTGCCTCATACCCCACCAATTCCATAAACATTATATCTATCTTTTCAACACTCTTTCTATGCATTTTTAGTATAAAATAGGCAACAAATATGGAAAATTAAATTAATAGTATAAATGCTATTAGTAAAAGAGACAATAAAAATAATTAGAGACAAAAAAGAATAACTTTGTGGTGGTAAAGTTTACACACAATGAAATCTATTATTATAAATGCAGAGCTTAATAATTTTTAGTAAATTTCTATGCTCACTGGCATTGCTTGATGTTGTCCAATAGATCTCTGAGGCTATGTTTATTATTATTTTTAATCTTTTACTTTATGTTCTTCAAAGAGGATGATTTCTATTGTTCTGTCTACAACTGGATGATTCTTCTGCCATCTCAAGTCTGCTTTTGAACCTATCGAGTGAATTTTTCATTTGTTGTTCTTATATCTCTGGAGTTTCTATTTTTTTAAGTTTTGCCTGCTGAGATTCTTTATATATTGTATCATTATATTTTCTTACTTGTTTAAAATGTTGATCTAGTTCTTTACATATGTTACTAATAGCTGCTTTGAATTTCTTGTTTGCTGAGTCCAATATCTGGATTTAGAATCCATTTGTACTGATTACTTTTTCCTCTAACTATGAATTATAAATTCCTGTGTTTTTGTCTGTTTGTTTGATGACTGTTTGTATGCATTTATTGCATTTTTTTGGTCAAGATCTGAATATTTTAGATTGGGTTAGTTGTAATGTAGCAATTCTGGAATACAATTTTAACTTGCTTTGTGCTAATTGCAGGAATCTTATTTCTCTGTGGTAGCCACTGATGTGTTCATTTTTATTTTTTTAGACTAGCAACCTAAAGAGTGTTCTATGCTTTCATAGTTTAATGCTTAACCAGTGACTGGGTACAGGTTGTGTTCAAACTGCCTGAGCCTGTAAAGCTTCCATCCTCTGCTGATGGCTCTATCTGTGGATATGGCAGTCATTCACAGTTTGCACAGGACCCAAGTGTGCCTTGACTTTGACTTTCCACCGGACCCTCTCAAGTCTCCATGTGCATAAATGCAATTTCCTCATCAGAGATGTGTGGACAGCTTATATGGCGAGATTTTCTTGGGCTGTCTCCTTTCCAGATCTCCCCATTACGCTTCTGGCTGATTTCACTCTTCACCCCAAAATGGGCAGCAACTTTAGGAAAACAGAGCTTCAGGCTTTTCTCCATCATTTTCTGTGGCATTTTTACTAGCAATGCTACTAGTCATATTTTTATTTTATTACCTTCCACATCCAATCAAGTCTGTCCCTCTGGCAGCCACACTGCTGGCTTTCTTTGCAAAACCATGAAGCTTCTGCAACAATTGGGTTAAGGAACAATGGCAACATCCCAGGCAGGAAGACTGCAGACTCAGCTTTTATCCTTTTAAAAAAAAATTTCCTGAATAAACACTTCTCAAAATGTTGATTTCCTTTCATCAATAGTCACAGCCCTGAAATGATTTTCCGGGGCAATTTTGTCTCAAATATTTACTGTGTGGGACAAGATTTTCTGACATCTGTGTGCACTATCAAGGGGTTGCTTTTTAATAGTCTGTTTATATGCACATTTGTTCTTGAATGGCCTTTTTAGTGGAGCATATCTACAATAGTTGAAAAAAGTCACATTTTTTTCATTGCCTATTAAGTGCTGGGACTCAACACAATATCCCAAAGTATGACAGGCACCTTGACATGTTAAGTACTTTGAACTAACAGAAATTAGAAATACCTCAGAAATAAGATTTTTCTGGCCTTCCCCTGTCCTCCTGTCTCCTGCCCTTCTTTCTTCCTCAAACAAGGCCAAAAACCTAGAAAAGTCACTCTCTCCCTTCTTTTTTCTTTCTTTAATGCTCTTATTCCAGAGAAATTCTGCCCCATACCTTCCCCATATCCAGGAGAAATACTACACAGAGAGGCCCAGTAGAATCTGGACAGGACTTGCTGGGTCCCCCCCCCAATTTATTACCATTATATTTTACTCTTTTGTCTGATCACATTTCTACATGGTTGTTTATTGTTCACTATACCTAACTACAAACAGAGACAGTTTCCCCTGAGTATTTGGGTCTTCATTTAGGAAGCTTCCTATGTCATATAAAACTTGGATTACATAAATGTGCTACGCTTTCTCTTGTTAACCTGTCTTTTGTTGAAGGGGTTTCAGTTGTGACTCTTGTGAAGAGGCAAGAAATGTATTGCACTTTTCCACACCCACATAAGCAAAAGTTTTTTTTTTTTTTTTGAGTTGGAGTCTCACTCTGTCGCCCAGACTGGAGTGCAGTGGCCGCTCACAGCCACCGCAGCCTCGACCTGCTGGTCTCCGGCGATCCTTCCGCCTCAGCCTTCCAAGTAGCTGAAACTACAGGCGCGCGCTACCACGCCCGGCTGATTTTTGATTTATTGTAGAGATGAGGTCTCGCCAAGTTGCCCAGGCGGGTCTCAAACCCGCGGGC
>CAUYQG010270381.1:0-17040 GCA_963574415.1 Tarsius wallacei | reverse complement strand
CCCCCCCCCCCCCCCCCCCCCCCCCCCCCCCCCCCCCCCCCCCCCCCCCCCCCCCCCCCCGGGGCCCGAGAGAGAGAGAGAGAAGGAAAGAAGGAAAGAGTCCAGGCAGGGAAGGTGGGTGCAACAGAGCTGCGCCTGTGTGGCCCGGTGGGTTCAGGGATGGAGCGAGTGCCGCCTGTGCGGAGGTGCAGCGCTGGGGCACTCCTGTTTGGTCGCCCTTGCTTGGATCATACGTGCCAGGTCAGCAGTCTTCCCATCTCTGTGTCCTCCCACTCCTCCCCCAGCCCTCACCTACACTGCGCTCCTCCAGTCTCTCAGTCCACCTTGGCTCCCGCTTGACCAGGGCAGTACTTGATCTGATCAGCATTTGTTTCTCAGCTTAAGTGGCTCCTCCTCCGGGAAGCCTTCTGAACATCTGCCCCCTGCTCACAGCTGGTGTGCTTCACAGGGATGAGCACACAGCAGGGGGCACGGTCGCTAGTTACTGCCTGAAAGAACAAGAGGTGAGGGATTGAGTGAATGCGGGACCAGGTCAGCTGTGTGAGCTGGGGGAAGCGGAGGTGGAGAGAGGGGACTGAGAGATGGTGTGGGGGTGGGTTCTTTTCAGAATTCTTAGAGAGCAAACTGAGGCCTGAGGGCCCTGCCCCATCCTGTTTTTCCGCTGGAGGAAAACTTGCTATGCCAAGCAGCTTCCAGCGGTTTTCGGGGCCCCAGTGAGATCCTAGGCCAAGGCTGAGACACATGGAGGGCCACACAGGGGGCTACCGCCTTAAAGTGGTTCTCTCCAGGTCCACCTGGGAATCTGAGGGATCTGGGGTCCCATGCTGACTCTGCCTCCTGGGGCCTCCGGCTGGCAGATCTGTTTGCTCTTCCCCCAGCCCAGGACCAAGCCCCGCCATCTCTGGCACCCATTGCCTGCCGGTGTCACAACCCGCTTCCTCATCCTGCCTGACCCGGGGGTAGAGAAGTGGTCAGAGTTAGGGTGACTGTGGTTAGAGAAGACCCTGACAGGTGTGGGCATGCAGTGGGGTGAGTGTGGAGGACAGATGGCCATGCTGGCCGGGGCTGGTGGCTGGCAGGCCCCTCAGAGGTGGTTGGCCGCATGGTTCGGAGCACTGGTTCTGGAGGCAAACACCCTGGCCTCACTCCCAGTTCTGCCTCCGATGCCTGATCATCATGGGCGACACACGCAACTCAGGCTGTTTCATTATTGGGAAACAGAAATTGCCCAGCCCCCAAAAGGCCGTCATGGGTCGTGAATTCAATGATGTGTCAGCCCCACTTAGCGCAGGGCTGGGTATATATAGCACTGCAGCTCCTGTTCTCCCAGACAGGAAGGCCCATGCCGTGATGTCTCAGACAGACTGTGGGCATTTGCCTGGGGACAAGGGGTGAGGTGTTCTTTTTCTTTTTTCTTTTGAGGCAGAGTCTCACTCTATATCCAGGCTGGAGTGCAGTGGCACGCTCACAGCCACCGTAGCCTCGATCTGCTGGGCTCCGGCGATCCTTCCGCCTCAGCCTTCAAAGTAGCTGGAACTACAGACACCCGCCACCATGCCTGGCTAGTATTTGTGATTTACTGTAGAGACTAGGTCTTGCCACGTTGCTCAGGCTGGTCTCGAGTACCTGAACTCAGACAATCTCCCCTCCTCCGCAAGTGCTGGAATTACAGGCCGGCCCGAGGTTTTCAATTTCTTGGGGCTGATGTGAAGGGCCTTGCTGGGGAGGGGGGCGGTCAGGTGGCCTGAGGGCCCTGCCACCTGCAGTTTCCTCTCCTCCATCAGCTGGATGGGTAGCCTTGCCATGCGTGTGAGAGTTCTTCAGGTGTAGTGGCTCACGCCTTAATCCCACCCTGCTCTGGCTCTGTGTGCCCTGCAGGGAGCCGCTGACCCTCTCTGAACCTGATTCTGTAGCTGTACCGAAGGATCTCACTGGGGTCTTTACTCATTTATGGGTTTAAAACACACTCAGGAGCCAAGCCTTGTGCTGGCTGCAGTGATGCTGAGCTGGACCAGTCCTACCTGTGTGCTCAGTCAGGGGTACAGGATGTGACAAGGCCAGAGACGCACTCCACGGAGGGTGCACTGGCGCCAGAGTATGGCTGAGGTCAGCTGTGCCTGGGACGTGAGGAGGAAGACAGGGCAGGCAGCAGGACAGCATGCGCAGGCTCGCGGCACAGCAGGGCTTGTCGGCATGGGTTCAGGCTGCCCAGCATGTTGCCCTTGCCCAACTGGGAAACTGAGTCCGTGTCTCCGCAGGCTCCATCTACGAGCTGTGTGGGAATGAGTGCTGCCTTTCCACGGGGGACCTGATCAAGGTCACCCAGGTTCGCCTCCAGAATGTGGTCTGCGAGAACCCGAGGACGGGTCAGACTATGGTGCTCACCCCCAACTTCCAGGGTAAGGTGGGCACCTCTGCCTCCCCACAAGCCCTGTCACCCTCTGGTCACCCTGTGGGCTTGCCAAGCCCAACTCTCATTCCCAGCACTCTGGGTTTGCACCCAAGGCTCCTCCCCCACTGCCCAGCGTCCTTAGCGTGGTCTGACGGTGCCCTGAGCCTGGCGAGGTCGTGCCCCCTCCCTGTCAATCTCTGATCACGTCTGTCTCTGTTCCAGGTCTTTGTCCAGGTGCATGTCTCTGTGTTCACTCAGAGAATTCACTCACCAAACATTTGCAGACCCCATGTGCGCCAGGTCCCGGGGGGCTGTGGATGTGGGGCTGAGGGAGAACCAGGCGCAGCCCCTTCCAGTGGGGAGCTCCAGGGCGGCGGTGGGAGGAGGGCACCCGGAGAAGGAGGCACGAGCTTTGGAGAGGGCTCTGGGCAAGAGTGAGCTGCCCGGGTTTCTGGGAGGGCTTCTTGGAGGTGGTGGCATCTGAGCCCGAGGCAGAATCCCAGCTAGAGGAACATGTGCACACTGGTGCTCAGTTATTGCAGGAGGTGGGTAGTGGGGTGGACCAGGGGTTTGAACCCTGAAGCCAGAGGCTTGGACATGAGTCCCAGCTCTGCCGGGTACTAGCTGTGGTCTTGGGCAAGTTCCCAGAACTTCTTGACCTCGGCTTCCTCCTCTGTCGTGGGGATGACATGAGGTGATATGTATAAAGCACTTAGGGCCAGGCCGAGGAGAGAAAGGAAGACTCTGAGGGCTGGCCCTTGTGATCTTATTGTGGCTGTCTGCCGGCCACAGGGGACATGGTTTCCAGGAGAGGGCCAAGGGGTGGGGAACTGGCCAGGGGCGAGGCCACCAGGGCTGTGCGGTATGCTGATGCAGTTTGGTGTTTGTTTTGTTTTTCTAGGGACAGGATCTCTCCCTGTAACCCAGGCTGGAGTGTAGTGGCACCATCATGGCTCACCACAGCCTTGAACTCCTTGGCTCAAGTGATCCTTCCACCTCAGCCTCCTGAGTAGCTGAGACTACAGGTGCACCCCACCATGCACAACTAATTAAAAAAAAAAATTTTTTTTAGCCGGGTGCGGTGGCTCACGCCTGTAATCCCGGCACTTTGAGAGGCGGAGGCAAGAGAATTGCCTGAGCCCAGGGGTTTGAGATCAGCCTAAGCAACTTGGCAAGACCTCGTCTCTACAATAAATCAAAAATTAGTGGGGCATGGTGGCACACGTCTGCAGTTCCAGCTATTTGGAAGGCTGAGGCTGAAGGATTGCCTGAGCCCAGCAGGTTGAGACTGTGGTGGCCATAAGCATGCCATTGCACTCCAGCCTGGGCAACATAGTGAGACTCCGACTCAAAAAAAAAATTTTATTTTTTTGGTGGAAACAGGGTTTCACCATGTTGCCAGACTTGTCTCAAACTCCTGGCCTCACGTGATCCTCCTGCTTAGATTATAGGCGGAGGCCTAGATTATAGGCCTTTATTTTGAATGCAGTGAGGGTTTTTAATATGGAAGTGATGCATGTATTTTGTATTTTGGTTTTTTTCTTTTGAATTATTAATTTTTAAAACTTTTGTTCTTTTGAATTATATCAAAATAATTTCAAATTTACAGAGTTTGCTAAAACTGCTGTACTCCCTTTATCCAGATTGATCATTTGCTACGTTTGTTTTCTTTCTCTCCACACATACACATATACATACCTACGTATGAATATATTACTTTATGTGTCTGTGTATATGTGCATATATGTGTGTTTTTTTCTGAACCATTTGAGGGTAAACTGCATACATGATACTCCTTTACATCTAAAGATTACCCCTGAATACGATAGTGCGTATCCTAAAAACAGGACATTCATTCACAAAACTGTGGTTCCATGATGAATTCAGGAAGCTTAATTTTGGTATGGTCCTATTGTCTAACCCACAGTCTATATTTGAATTTCACCAACTGGCCTAATCATGTCCTTTAAAGCAGTTTTGTCCCTCAATCCAGAAGCCGGCCCCAGATCACACATCATATTTGTTGTGCTATTTTTTTTTCTTTTCTTTTTTGAGTCACAGTCTCACTGTTCCCCCTCCCATTCCCCTGCCACCAACCGGCCTAAATACCCTCCTTCTGGACATGAGGTCACTTCTGAGACACGACCTTTTCCTGCCTTAGACCCACAACCTGAATCCAATCAAGGAAACACCGCACAAACCAGGATGGAGGGACGTTCCATAGGAGAACCTGTCTACACACCCCAAAGATGACCAGATCAGGACAAAGAAAGGCTGAGAAACTGTTCCAACCTGAAGGAGACTAAAGAAATAGCACAACGAGGCCAGGCGCAGTGGCTTATGCCTGTAATCCCAGCACTTTGGGAGGCCGAGATGAGAGGATTGCCTGAGCCCAGGGATTCAGGACCAGCCTGGGCAACTTGGGGAGACCTCATCTCTACAATAAACCAAAAAGTTAGCCAGGCATGGTGGCATGCTCCTGTAGTTCCAGCTACTTGGAAGGATGAGGCGGAAGGATTGCCTGAACCCAGCAGGTCGAGGCTGCGGTGGTTATGAGCATGCCACCGCACTCCAGCCTGGGTAACAGTGGGGCTGGGGCGGGGGGCAGCCAGTGTCGGCAGTCGGGATGCAAGAGCAAAGGGGGTGGTTGGGGGTCACTTTAGTCAGTAGCTCCTGGGATTCTAGTTTGGAAGAGAGGGACAGTGACACTGTCTCGGGTGGTACTGAGCTGTGCTGAGGCATCTGGAGGAAACGGTGTGTTGGGAAGGTTAGAGGCAGGTGAGGTCAGGAGGTAGGAAGGGGCGGGAGTCCAGTGTGTCTGTTGGGGAATGTGTCCCTCTTCTGTTCTCTGCCTCTGGTGACGGTTCTGCTGGGTCCCTGCCCCCTGCCCCTCCCTGTCCGTTCATGAACATTCTGCCTCTGTCCCTCAGCCCTGTGCCCAGAATGTTCAGATGCAAGCCCACGCTTGACACCTGTCCTTGGAGGGTTTTGGCTGGGTTATCTGCAGGGGCCAGACCGGGGCCTGGACCCAGCAAAGGCCTGCCCAACCCCGAAGCCCCTCATGACTCTCCCACCCTCTGCCATCCCCCACAGGCCTCTTCATTCCCCTCACCAGACCCCAAAGCTATAGAACCCTGGAGAAGCTGGTTTCTGCCGCAACTCAGAGCTCCAAGCAGCTGCCCATTTACTTCACGTCGACCCACAGGATGGTCATGGAGGGCAGGGTAGTGACTGAGGACCAGCTCTTCACACTCACGGCTTTGGAGAGGCACCTCGGGACCCGCTGTGCCCGCTGTGTCCTGGGCACTGGGGACCAGGAGGTCATCCTGCACCTGCCCCTGTCCCAGAAGGGACCCTTCTGGAAGTGGGAGTCCAGTGCCCCTCGGACCCTGCTCCAGGCTTTGCAGGACCCGGCCCTGAAGGACCTTGTGCACATCTGCCCCACCCTACCCTGGCACTCCCTGATCCTGAAGCCCCTGTATGAGATCCAAGCCATCATGCACAGTGAGTTGCTGGGCAGGTGGGTGGGGCTGGTAGGAGAAACAGGGGTGCCCTGGCAGTGGTCTGATGGAAGACACCCCCAGGACCGTGGAGAGCCTAGCATTCCAGGTGACTTGCCTCATATAGACACTGAAGTTATTCTTTTTTTTTTTTTGAGTTTGAGTCTCACTCCATTGCCCAGGCTGGAGCGCAGTGGCATGCTCACGGCCACCCCAGCATCGACCTGCTGGGCTCCGGCGCTCCTTCCGCCTCAGCCTTCCAAATAGCTGGAACTACAGGTGCACACCACCATGCCTGGCTGGCTAAGTTTTTTATTTATTGTGGAGACGAGGTCTCACCATGTTACCCAGACTGGTCTCAAACCCATGGGCTTTGGCAATCCTCTCATCTTGGTCTCCCAAAGTGGTGGGATGTCAGGCTTGAGCCACCGCGTCTGGACTTTTTTTTTTTTTGAGTTAGCGTCTCACTCTGTTGCCCAGGCTGGAGTGCAGTGGCACGCTCATGGCCACCACGGCCTCGACCTGCTGGGCTCAGGCGATCCTTTTGCATCAGCCTTCCAAGTAACTGGAACTACAGGTGCGTGCCACCACGCTCGGCTAATTTTGTATCAATTTATTGTAGAGACGAGGTCTCGCCAAGTTGCCCAGGCTGGTATCAAATCCCTGGGCTCAAGCAATCCTCTCACTTCCTCCTTCCAAAGTGCTGGGATTACAGGCATGAGCCAGTGCACTCAGCTTGAAGTTATTCTTATTGATACTCATATCATCTCAGCCTATCAAGTTGGTTCCTGAATCCTTTTAACCTCCCTGTGTGGTCTTGAACAGATTTTCTCGCTTTCTGGTACAGAATGTTCCAGGCTCATTGTGGACTCGTCTTTCCCAGGAAATGAAGTTAGCTCTTTCCCAGGGAGTGCTGCACTAATTTAGTGTTAAATGGTAATAAGAGACCACAGTCTGGGGGGGTGGGCAGAGGTTTTCCTGGTGGGCAGGACTTGGGAGGCTGCCTGGGTAAAGAGGCAGCCCAAGTGTTCCAGAAACCACTTGAAGACAGAAGCAGAACAGTTAGCCCATGTGCCTGCTCTCAGCTTCAATCAATTATTAGCTCATCTGTCTCAGAGTAAAATTTCCAGCAGTGTGACCTGAGGGAAGTCACCACCCTTTTAAGTCTCACTGTTCCCATCGGTAAAATGGGAAGACTATTTCCTGCCTTGCCTTCCACGTGGTGTAGATTACCACACAGTGAATGGAACAGTTTTCTATCCTGAGCCACTTAGTGAGTTGATACATCAGGATACTGATCTGTGCCCAGAGAGGAAAGAAGTTGACCAAGGTCACTTAGTCTGTGTCTCTCTTCATTTAGTTTTGTCTCTCTATTTAAATACAGAAAGGAGGCCAGGTGTGATGGCTTACACCTGTAATCCCAGCACTTTGGGAGGCTGAGATGGGAAGGTGATTTGAGGCCAGGAGTTGGGGACCAGCCTGGGCAACATAGTGAATATTTATTTTTACAATAAAAATAAAATTAGCCAGGTGTAGTGGTGTGTGCCTGCAGTCCCAGCTACTTGGGAGGCTGAGGCAGGAGGATTGCTTGATCCTAGGAGTTTGGGGCTTCATTGAGCTATGATCATGCCACTGTACCTAGCCAGGGCAAGGGAGCAAGATTCTGTCTCAAAAATAAAGAAAGAAAGGAATTGGAAAGGTAGCCCATAAAATTAGATTCAGAATTAAATTGCAACTTAAAAAGTGGTTGGACTGATTGGATATTTGATGCTATTAAGGAATTATCAAATTATTATTATTTAGATGCAGTATGGCATTAAGGTTATTCTTTTTTCAAATATCTAATAATCCCCTCTTTTAGAGAGACACACTGAAATAGCTACACGTGACATGATGTGATTATTGTGATTCAGAATAATCCAGTGCAGAGGAGTGCTTGGGGCATAGGCGACAGCACACAGGCTGTGAGTTAAATGTTGAAGGTGGGTGATGGTCTATGGAGAAGCACTCTATTCTCTCGGTTTTTCTTTTTTTTTTTTTTTGAGTCAAGGTGCACCCTGTTGCCCAGTCTGGGGCGCAGCGTCATGATCACGACTCACCACAGCCTCGATCAAGTAGCTGGGTCTACAGGTGCACGCCACCACGCCCAGCTAATTTTTTAATTTTTCTGTAGAGACGAGGTCTTGCTGTGTTGCCTGGGCTGGTCTTGAACCCCTGGGCTCAAGCGAGCCTCCCACTTCGGTCTCCCAAAGTGCAGGGATTACAGGCATGAGCCACTGTGCCTGGCCTTATTCTCTCTTACAAACATTTGAAATAAAACAATGTTTAAAGGTTAAAGGAAAAGAGCGGGTGGAATCTGGTACAACGGGAAAATGCTAGTAGGAAAGAGAAGAGGAAGGCCGCTCGGCAAGTCCAGCCCAGTGCTGCCTGCCCGGGCGGGCCATGCTGGGGCTGCAGGGCCTGAGCCACTTCCTCCACAGTGCGCAGGACCGTCGTCAAGATCCCCTCCACTCTGGAGGTCGACGTGGAGGACGTCACGGCCTCCTCCCAGCATATCAACTTCATCAAGCCGCTGCTGCTGAGCGAGATCCTGGCCCAGGGCGGCCCCTTCCCGCTGCCTGCAGAGATCCTGGAAGTTCCATCGGGGCCCCCCATCTTCCTCAGCCCATGGGTGGGCTCCTTGAAGAAGGGTCAGAGGCTTTGCATCTATGGCCCGGCCTCACCACCCTGGCGGGTCCTGGCCTCGAGCAAGGGCCGGAAGGCACCCAGACACTTCATGGTCTCCGGGGCCTACCAGGGCAAGCTGCGGCGGCGGCCGAGGGAGTTCGCCACGGCCTATGACCTTCTGGGGGCTTTCCAGCTGGGCCAGCCCCTCCAGGTGGTGGCCACGAAGGACTGTGAGGACGAGTTCACGTCCCTGGCTGTGGGCGACCGGCTGAAGGTGTTGGGGTCTGGTCAGGCCTGCGGCCAGGGTGGCGACATAGACGTCTTGGTATGTCAGCGACTGGGTGACCAGGCTTGGGAAGAGGAGGAAGAGTGTGGTGAGGAGGCAGAGCACCAGGAGGAGACTCTCCTGCCCCTCCACTTCCCAGGCAGCTTCGTGGAGGAGATGAACGATGGCCGGCGCTACAGCCTGGCGGAGCTGACTGCCCAGTTCTCACTGCCCTGTGAGGTCAAGGTGGTGGCCAAGGATAGCAGCCAGCCCGTGGACCCTCTGGCCTCCTTCCTGGGCCTGCGGCTGGAGGAAAAGATCACAGAGCCCTTCCTGGTGGTGAGCCTGAACGCCGAGCCTGGGATGTGCTTTGAGATTCCTCCCCGGTGGCTGGACCTGACCGTTGTGGAGGCCGAGGGGCAGCCGGGCTGGCTGGCAGAGCACCCCCCTGCGGCCACGGTGGAGGAGCTGACTGATGCCTTCTACTATCGCCTTCGGATGTTACCAGCCTGTGAGATCCAAGCCCCCCCACCCAGGCCCCCCAAAAGTCAAGGCCTTGGTGGGCAGAGGAGGCAGAGCAGTGAGGAAGGAGATGTCAAGGTACCAATAGGACTGAGTGGGCAGGCGGGGTCATGGCTTCATCATGTTTCTGTGTCCCTCATGATTCTCTTATAATCGTGTAGAACTTGCCGTTTATAACCTTGCGTACTTTGCAGCCATTGTTCCTTTTTTTTTGAGTCAGAGGTCTCACTCTGTCGCCCAAGCTGGAGTGCAGTAGCAGAATCATGGCTACTGCGGCCTTGACCTCCTGGGCTCTGGAGATAGATCCTCCCACTTCAGCCTCCTGAGTAGCTGGGACTACAGGTACATGTCACCATGCCCACCTGATTTTTTGACTTTTTTTTTTGTAGAGACAAGTTCTCGCTATGTTGCCTAGGCTAGTCTTGAACTCCTGGGCTCAAGTGACCTTCCCAAAGTGATGGGATGACAGGCATGAGTCACCACACCCAGCTGGGACACACAGTTTTTAGTTTGAGTCTCTTTCTGGCTGGAAGAGGGTTTTGTGGGGCCAGGGACCTTGCCCGCTCCACGGCCAGTGAGTACCTGCTTAATGGAGTCAGGCAGAATCACAGATGAGGGGAAAGAACCAGGCATGGGGTGAAAGAGGCATTGTCCCCGTTCCTGTTCACTCTGTAGCCTGTGCAAGCCTCTCCTCTGAGCATCTGTCTTCTCACTGTAAACCTGAGGTGACGTCTCTGACAGTGAGTGTCAGGCCCCTTCGTGTGCATTGTCCCACCCAGCTCTCATGCACCCCCAGGGGAAACACTGATATTATCTTTTTTTGAGTCAGGGTCTCACTCTGTCACCCAGGCTGGAGTGCAGAGTCATGCTGTCAGCCACTGCAGCCTTGACCTGCTGGACTCAGGTGATCCTTCCACTTCAGCCTTCCAACTTGCTGGAACTACAAAAGAACTCCTGAGAGGTCTCAGCCCCAGAAGTGGCTCATATCTGTAGGGTGGGGGCGGGGCCGTCATTTTCTGACAAAGGCTGGACTAGGACATCTGAAACAGGCCTTATGACGGTGCTAGAAAGACCACAGCACAAAGGACTGAGAGACCTCAGCCTGCATCTTGGCTCCCGATGGAAGGACTTTGGGCCCAGCCACTGCTGTTGCCCTTGACCCAGAAACTTCCTCTCTGGGCATCAGCGTGCTGCTGATCAGGGGAACTGTGCCATTTGCTCCCTAAAGCGTGGTGCCGTGGGAAGACCACTGCTTCAGAGGCCACAAACGTGGCTCTGGGTCCAGACCTTGGCCTGCTGTAAGTCCCCGTGTGAGGTTTGGCCAGGCGCCCTCTCTCTTCATACATAAGTTGGAATGGAAAATGTGGGTCAGGTGAGGATCAGGCCAGCAGACGTGCCTAGGGCACCTGGCTTGTGGTCCTCTTGGACCCCTGCTCTGGCACTGTCTTGAGGCTTGGTGATGGCTGTCATGAAGGATCTCCACTCTGCTTTTCCCCCTTCAGCAATAGAATCAAAGGACATTGGCTAAACCATCTCCAGCCCCCAACCCTGGCCTCTTCCTCCCCTGCCAGAGAATATTTCATGTGCTTGTGAAAACACCTGAGGTCCTGAGAGGCCCTGCCCTGAAAAGGAAGTGGGGAGGGACACAGAGCACTTTTTTTTTTTGGGTCCACTGCAGCATCGAAGCACGCAACATTTTAAGTGCTTTGCATTTCTCATGGACTCTGCTTCCCTGTTTCTTGGGACCCTGCTGATTTCTGCTTTTTCTCTCAGCCTCCTCAAGTCTCTCGGCTACAGCAACCCCCTCTACTGTTCAAATCCAAGGCAAAGACCTTGCCACCAGAGTTCACCAAGGACAGCTCAAACGTATACAGCAAGAGTTATGCCCACAAGAAGCCTGAGCCCAAAACACAGGATTCAGGTGAGTCCCATGGGCCCCTGTTCACCCGTGTCCCTGTGTCTCCCCTGCCACCTCCTGCCCTTGATGCTTCCTTTTCCTCTGAAGGCCCAGTCTGTGGGCAGACTCCTCTGTGGCCCCAGTGTGATGGGCAGGCCTATGATGGTGGGCTCAGGTAGAAAGGTCCTCTGTCTCTCTCCCATGGGCTCCAGAGCCCTGGCAAGGAAGATGAGTTCAGTCCCCAACACACTCTAGGACAATACAACGGTTGCGAAGTATTGAGACAGGACAGCTTGCAGTTTGGGGGCCAGCAAGGGCCTTCGAGCAGCCAGACTTTCTCTGCATGTGAGGAAGCTGCCTGGGAAGGGAAGGAACTTGCCCAATGCCAAAGATCCTCATTGACTTGGACTCTTGCAGATGATCAACATGACTATGAAGAAGTCCTCGAGCGCTTTCAGATCATCTAGGTGCTGGAGGGACCGTGCCTCCCAGCTGCTGCTTCTCGGGGAATCTGAACACTAGCCGGCCCTTCCACGCCTCTCAGAAACCGCAGGCCAGGTCTCACAGCAGTCAGACTGCAGGTGGGAGAGCTTTGCAGGAGCTGATCTGAAATGGGATGGATACTGCACCAGCTCCCTGCCACCAAGGGCTGGCTGGTTTGGGCCCAGCACCTCACACGACTTCCGCAGCCTCAGAGCTTGGGTATCTGGAGGAGCCAGCTAGGTTCTACTCCATCCTGTGTCCCCACCAGTCATTCCACTGGGCAGTGCAGAGAGGAATCAGAGGCTTGCTGATGGCAGCACAGTGCTGACTGCCATGCCCGGTTAATTTTTTGTTTTTTGTAGAGATGGGGTCTTGCTATGTTGTCCAGGCTGGTCTTGAACTCCTGGGCTCGAGCGATCCTCCTGCCTCAGCCTCCCTAAATGCTGAGCTCACAGGTGTGACCACTGCACCCAGCCCTTTGAGAGATTTTTAACGTTTGCCACTCCCTTGCCCTCCCTCTCACCAGGCTCTGAACCCAAGAGACCAGGACTGCATCTTCTTCATCCATAGCATCTAGTGCATGGCAAATCAGCATGTGGTAGATGGGGGTTGTATGAATGAATGTAGGACTAGAGGAGCCAATTTAAAACACCCTCATGGAGACTTGAGGCTGCAGGAAACTGGCAGGTTTCATCGGGTGGTGCTATGATACTGTCAAAGTTGCAACCATCCAAGATCATTTTTCTGAAACCACATAATAAAAATGACATCTGTGCTTCTATATGAATGGGAAGATATGATTTATTAAGCTCTGCCTGTGCACTCACCATATCCAAACCCTCAACTTTCTGAGCTAGACAGTAACCAGAGGCTAGGAAGCAGGCCTCAGGAGGCTGTGAGGCAGACACTGGGAAGCAGGAGCTTGGGTCAGTTAGGGTACCAGCTCTCTCCCTTCCGGCTGGAACTTTAAGCAAATGATTTTAACCTCTATGCTGCAGTTTTGTGACATCTTTGTATTTAGCACAGTGCCTGGCATATAGTAAACACTCAATAAACACGTTAGTGTCATCACTCTTGACCAACATCATGTAGCTGTGTCTGTCTCCAAAGCTTGTACTCTTTCCACACCTCTACAATGCCTGCTAGGCATGGAACTCATCCAGGTTAAGAATACACCCTATTCCTAAACTGTGGAGACTGACTGGCTGGAGGGCCTCCCTGTCTGCTTTAGGGGAGCTCAGGGCATACAGCCCTTGTCCATGCAGTGACTAACTTAGCCACCAGGGTCAGTCAGGCCTGTTCGGTGAGGCAAGAACACAGACCCCATTTTTTTGGTTTGTGGGCTGACACAGTCATGGTCAGCAGAGAAGACATGAAAAGATAATCTGAGTCTCCAGCTGAGGTGATGCTGAAAGGGCATCAGATGGCCAGCTCCAGGCTTCTAGACATTGCTCCGGTGTGGCCTGCCTTTGCTGAACTTCTCCCTGGGCTGCCTGGACCCACTGTATTCCAGGACTCTGGGCCTCCCGCTGCAGCATGGGGTTCTCCTGACTACTGGGCAGCTTCTACAGAAGCTGGTCCTGTCCACAGCTTCTGGCTCCCCATCACGTCTGCCCACCAGTTCCAATGCCCTCCTCTAGAGATCAGCTACACTGCACAGGAGGACCCTGGGGCAGAGAGCACTGTGGGGTGAAGCAGCAGGCAGGAAATTAGATGGGAGGGTCTCCTTGGCAGAACCCCTGGGAACCAGGCCTGTGTGCAAACTGACAGTGGTTTTCACTTCCACATTTGCATTTAATCTTGGCACAAAACCGAGCAAAATGAGTAACAAAGCCACGGGGTAGCGGTGGAGAAAGGCAGAAGAGAGGGCTCCCAGTATCTGTAAAATGGAGGCTTTGAGAAGCCAAATGCTGCAGTAAGGAGAAGCCATTTCACAGCAGCAAAAGCTGGCTTGAAAGGAAAATCTGTTTGAAAACAATGACTATGACAGTTTTCTATTAGTGCAGCGGTGGTTGTCATGGAATGGGCCGGAAGCAGTGCTAGCCTCAGGGCACTTTTGTTTTCTTTACCCCTGGAGGAAGCTTCCGGGCAGTGGAGAGGGTATTATAATGCACTTGGAGTCCCACAGCAGTAGTCTCCAAAGGGAGGAGCACATGCCCCTGGAAGGGCACCAGTTGATCCACTGGGAACCAGAAAAGATAATTAGGCCAGGCACGGTGGCTCATGCCTAACACTTTGGGAAGCTGAGGTGATAGGGATTGGCTGTGCCCACAGGTTCGAGACCAGCCTGTGCAACATGGTGAGACCTCATCTCTACAATAAATCAAAAAATTAGCCAGGCATGGTGGCGTGTGCCTGTAGTTCTAGCTACTTGGAAGGCTGAGGTGGAAGGATCACCTGAGGCCAGCAGGTCGAGCCTGCAGTGGCCATGAGCGTGCCACTGCATTCCAGCCTAGGTGACAGAGTGAGACTTCAACTAAAAAAACAAAACAGAAAAACCAAGGTGAGGGGATTGCCTGTGTCCATGGGTTCAAGAACAGCCTGGGCAACTTGGCGAGATCTCATCTCTACAATAGATAAAAAAATTAGCCGGGTGTGGTAGCACACATCTGTAGTTCCGGCTACTTGGAAGGTTGAGGCAGAAGGATCGCCTGAGCCCAGTGGGTCTGTGAGCCTGGGGTGTCCGTGAGTCTGCCACTGCACAACAGCCTGGGCGATGGAGTGAGACTCCAACTCGGGAGAAAAAAAAAATCTGGGTCACACTGTCTCAACAACGAGCCAAGAGAACATTGTACATCTCACATCAAGTGACCAATGTCTAAGAAGCAAGTCCTGCCTGAGCAGAGGACACCTCTCCAAAGGCTGGAGCTCCATTCTGAGTGACACAGCACACTCTCCTACCTGAGCTCAGCCTGCAGGCCTCTCTGCAGCACTCAGAAATCACACAACTGCTGAGACCCTAGAAATGCCAGGAGGGCAGGGAATGTAGTGTCACTGAGCAGCTACTCTGCATGCTACTGGGAATGCTGCACCAGCAAGTCCCGTGACACCAATCTCTTCCTGCTTTATACTCTTAGTACCTGACCAACCAGTCGACACAGTAGGTATCCATTAAACGCTGAATTAGCAAGTAGTTTTTTTTTTTTTTTTGAGTTGGAGTCCCACTCTGTTGCCTAGGCTGGAGTGTGGTGGCACGCTCGCGGCCACCCCAGCGTCAACATGCTGGGCTCCGGCGATCCTTCTACCTCAGCCTTCTGAGTAGCCGGAATTATAGGTGTGTGCTATCATGCCTGGCTAATTTTTTTTTTATTTACTGAAGAGAGGAGTTCTATGTTGCCCAGGCTGGCCTTGAACCCGCGGGCTCAGGCAATCTTCTCGCCTCAGTCTCCCAAAGTGCCGAGATTACAGGCTTGAGCCACCATGCCCTGCTACCAAACAGTTTTAATCAGTTAGTCACCTTCTGATTCTACCAAAAGGAAAAAAGCCACCTAGAACTACCACATTGCTTCACTCATGTGGGAGTACCAGCTTCATAACTAGAAAATGTCCACTGCCCACAAAAGTGTCCTATCCGCTGGGCACTGTGGCTCAGTCTATAATCCCAGCACTTAGGGAGGCCAAGGCGAGAGGCCTGCCTAAGCCCGGGAGTTCAAGACCAGCCTGGGCAACTTAGTGAGAACTTGTCTCTACAATAAATCACAAAAACTAGCTGGGTGTGGTGGCATGTGTCTATAACTCCAGCTACTTGGAAGGCTGAGGCAGAAGGATCGCCTGAGCCCTGCAGTTTGAGGCTGTGGTAGCCGTGAGCGTGCCACTGCACTCTAGCCTGGATGACAAGAGTGAAGCTCCAAATTAAAAAAAAAAAAAAAAAAAAAAGGTGTTCTATCGTGCATTCCAAATTCAAATATATAAGAATTTTTACATGTTTTTAGCCACTATTTGTTCTTTCTTTGAGAAAATAACCAAGAATGGACACACTTACAAATGAATATGCTGGTTGATTGAGCCTGACGCATTTGTACAGCCCTCCAAATGGTGACAACTCTGCACAAGTAGAATGTAACAGCCAGGCTGGGTGTGGTGGCTTACACCTGTAATCCCAGCACTTCAGGAGGCCACAGCAGGCAGACTGCTTGAGCCTAGGGTTTCAAGATCAGCATGGGAAACATAGCAAAACTTGGTATCTACCAAAAACAAACAAAGTAACAGCCAGATATTATTCTCTGCTGGAAAGCAAGGGGGTGGAGCCTTCTCCACACAGCTGCTGGATCTCATTTAGGAACATAGCTAAAACAGATATAGATTTTTTTTTTGAGTCAGAGTCTCATTCTGTTGCCCAGTGACATATCACAGCCCCCGCAACCTTGACCTGCTGGGCTCAGGCGATCCTTCAGCCTGCAGTTCTAAATAGCTGGAACTACAGGCATGCACCACCACATCTGGCTAATTTTTTTGATTTATTGTAGGGATGAGGTCTTGCCATGTTGCCCAGGCTGGTCTTGAACACTTGGGCTCAGGCGATCCTCTCGTGTCTGCCTCCCAAAGTGTTGGGATTACAGGCATGAGCTACCATGCCAAGCACAGATACAGAATTGTTATTTGCATATCATACCTCAATATCTCAAAATTAATTCTTTCACTCAAGATATAGTTTACTTTCTGGAGTTGTCAAAAATATCTTTCTTCTCCCATAAGAAACAAGTTGGTAAAAAAAAAAAAAAAAGCCACAGGCTTTGGAAAGTCTTATCTTGCGGTCAAATGGCAGATACACATTTCAGTTACATGGTCATACGCTGCTAAGGATTCTGCACTGAGATCCATCTTTGACTGCTATTAATGATACTACTAGATGAGATGCTTTACAACCTTTACTCAATCTTCATAACAAACCTGTGAGGAAAAATAACATTGTTTTCTCTTCATAAATGAGGAAACAGAGACTCTCAGAGCTGATATAGCTGCTCAAGATGCTAACCAAAAAGTGGGAGACACAAGACTCAAATTTGAGTTTCACTACGCTACCCTGCCTCGGAAGATAAAAGAGCAATTACATCAGCTTAGGAAGAAAAACAAGAACACTTTCACAAGTTGCTGCTATGGAATTGTTTTATTAAACCTGAACGTACGTACTTTGTACAAAAAAAAAACTTCCTCCTTTCCTCTGCCCCCGGAGGCTACCACCCAGAACGTCATGTTCATATAAACAACACTGTCATGACAAGCAGCAGTCATGACAAACAGGTGAAAGGAAAGTGCAATTCTAAAAGTAAATACCACATAACCACAGCGGGAAATGGCATGGGCAGAGGCCAGC
>CAUYQG010270376.1:0-26277 GCA_963574415.1 Tarsius wallacei | reverse complement strand
ACCCGCCTGGGCAACTTGGCAAGACCTCATCTCTACAATAAATCAAAAAAATTAGCCAGGCGTGGTAGCGCGCGCCTGTAGTTCCAGCTACTTGGAAGGCTGAGGCGGAAGGATCGCCGGAGCCCAGCAGGTCGAGGCTGCGGTGGCCGGGAGCCGCCACTGCACTCCAGTCTGGGCGACAGAGTGAGACTCCAACTCCAAAAAAAAAAAATATATATATATATATATATATATATATATATATATATATAAAATGATGCAGCCACTATGAAAAACAGCATGGAAGTTCTTCAAAAATTTAAAAATAGAATTAGTATATTATCCAGAAATTACACTTCTGGGTATTCATCTACAAGAATTGAAATCAGGGTCCCAAAGAGATATTTGTTCATTCAAGTTCATAGCAACATTATTCACAATAACTGAAAGGTAGAAAAAACTCAAGTGTCCATTGAGAGATACATGGACATACATGTATGGATATACATACAATGAAATATTATTCAGCCTTAAGAAGAATGTCTCAAGATTTATCCATGTTGTAGTATATGTCAGAATTTCTGTTCTACAGATAAGAACTTCTATTGATGCTGGCAGTGATGGTGGTGGTGGTGGTGTTACTCTCATTGTTATCAATATTACCATTAAAGTAAATTGACACAAAATTCCAAAGCGGTGAAATGAAAAAGGCAAAGGAGCAAGACATATGTATTTGAACCCTGGCTTCTGCGCTTATAAAATATGTGACTAGAAAATTCTACTTCTAACTGAGTGTCACATGGTCTCACTCATAAGTGGACCTTGAACAATTATCATAATACTATAAGAAAAGGATTGTCAGTAGTGGAAAATTGTCGGGGGGGCGGGGAGGGGAGGTGGGTTGGCAGTACTGGGATTCTGCCAGGGGAGAGGAGCACACCTCATCAAAAAGGATACCTGCATAATGCACTTTTGTATACTTAACCCTGAATTGTACCCCACATCTTTAAAATTAAAAAAATTTTTTAATTTAAAAAAGAAGAAAATTCTACTTTTGTTACTTGAGCTTCAACGTCCTCATATATGAAACAAAAAATATAATATCTCTTTTGCAGACTCAGAGTAAGTATTAGAAATATTTGGGGTGAAGTGCCTAGCACAGTGCCCAAGAATTGGCACATAGCAAATGTTCAAAAAAATTGTAGCTATCAATGGACCTAAAAGACATCTACAAAATACTCTGTCGAACAACCACAGAATATACATTTTTCTCATCTGCACATGAAATATACTCTAATATTGGCCGCATGCTTTGTCATAAAGCAAATCTCAATAAATTCCAAAAAAATTGAAATCATACCAACCACCTTCTTGGACTACAGTAGAACAAAAATAAAAATCAATACCAAGAGGAACTTAAAACTACACAAATACATGGAAGTTAAACAACTTGCTACTGAATGACCTTGGGGCAAACAATGAAATTAAAGCAGAAATCAAAAAAATCTTTGAAGCAAATTAAAATGGGGAGACAATATACCAAAACCTCTGGAAATGGCAAAAACAGTGTTAAGAAGAAAGTTTCTAGTGCTATCTTCTTACATCAAGAAGATAGATAGATCTCAAATTAACAATCTAACATCATACTTAAAGGAAGTAGTAAAACATAAATAAACTAAACCCAAAGCTAGCTGAAGAAAATAAATAACTAAAATCAGAGGAGAAATAAATAAGATTGAAACAAACAAAAAAAGGACCAACAAAACAAAAAGTTTATTCTTTGAAAGGATAAACACAATTGATAGACCACTAGCTAGATTAACAAAGAAAAACAAAGAGACTATTCAAAAAAGCACAATCAGAAATGACAGAGGACATAGCAACTGATCACACAGAAATATAAAAGATCTTCAGAGACTACTATGAGCATCTCCATTCACACAAACAAGAAAATCTAGAAAAAAATAATAAATTCCTGGAAACACGCAACTTCCGAAGATTTGAGTCAAGAAAAATTTGAAATGCTATATAGACCAATAACAAGTTACAAAATAGAATCAGTAATAAAAACCTACCAACCAAAAAAGCCCTGGACCAGATAGATTCCCTGGTGAATTTTATTAGATGTATAAAGAACTGATACCAATCCTACTGAAATTATTCCAAAAAATTGAGAAGAAGAAATTGTTTCCCTAACTCACAACAAAAACAAAAACTATAGTTCAATATTCTGATGAACATAGACACAAAAATCCTCAACAAAAAGTTAGCAAACCAAATCTAGCAGCACATTAAAAAGATAATGCACCATTATCAATTGGGCTTTATTCCTAGAATGCAAGTGTGGTTCAATATATGCAAATCAACAAATGTGATTCACCACATACAGAGAATTAAACAAAAGCCATATGAACATCTCAATAGACACAGAAAAAACATTAGATAAAGCCCAACATACATTCATGATAAAAAAAAAACCCTCAGCAAAGTAGGCATCAAAGGAATATATCTCAAAATAATAAGAGCCATCTACTATAAACCTACCACCAACATCATACTGTACAGACAAAAGTTGGAAGCATTTCTCCTAATAATTAATACAAAGATGTTTACTCTCACTATTTCTATTCAACATACCACTAGAAGTCTGAGCCAGAGCAATCAAGCAAGAGTGAAATAAAGGCATCCAGACAGGAAAAGAAGAAATCAAATTATCTCTGTGTGTTGACAATATGATTTCATACTTAGAAAACACTAAATATCCACTAAAAGACTTCTAAGACCTGATAAATAACTTGAGTAAGTCAGAATACAAAATCAATAGCATTTCTATATACCAATAACATTTAAGCTGAGAACAAAATCAAGGACAAAATCTCATTTACAACAGACACTCACGCAAAAAAAAAAAAAAAACACCTCATCATACTTATAAGGAGGTGAAGGGTTTCTACAAGAACTATAACACACTAATAAAAGAAATCATGGATAACACACCCAAATGGAAAAACATTTCATGTTTATGAATTAGAAGTGTTAATATTGTTAAAATGTCCATACTGCCCAAAGCAATCTACAGAGTCAACACAATTTCTATCAAATTACCAATGTCATTTTTCACATAACTAGAAAAAAAAATTCCAAAACTCATATGAAATCAAAAAAGAGCCCAAAGAACCAAAGCAATTCTCAAAGAAAAGAAACAAAGCCAGAGGCATTACATTACCCAATTTCAAACTATACTACCAGGCTATAGTAACCAGAACAGCATGGTACTGGTACAAAAAATAGACGCATGAAGTAATGGAACAGAATAGTGAACCCAGAAATAAATCTACATACCTACAACCAACTGATCTTCAACAAAGTTGACAGCAATAAACAATGGGAAAAGAACATCTTAATCAATAAATGGTGCTGAGAAAACTGGCTAACCATATGCAGAAGAATGAGACTGGATCCCTACCTCTCATTATGTACAAAAATTAGCCTAAAATGGATTAAAGACTTAGAGACCTCAACCTACAAAAATTATTGAAGAAAACCTTAGAAAAATTCTCCTGGACATTGGCCTAGCTAAATAATTTATGACTAAGACCTCAACAGAAAATACAACAAAACCAAAATTGACTGTTGTTACCAAATTAAACTAAAGAGCTTCTGCACAGCAAAAGAAACTATCAACAGAATAAACAGACAATCTACAGAAAAAATATTCACTAACAATGCATCTAACAAAGGACTAACATCCTGAATCCATAGGGACTGAAACAAATCAACAAGAAAATGAGAAATAACTCCATTAAAAAGTAGGCAAAGGACATGAACAGATACTTCTCGAAAGAAGACAAATAAGCAGCCAACCAGCCTATCGGAAAAAAAGCTCGACATCACTAACCATCAGAGAAATGCTAATTAAAGCTACATTGAGATACTGTCTCACACCAGCTGAATGACTATTATTAAAAAGTCAAAAAAATAGCAGATATTAGTGAAGATTAGTGGAGAAAAGGAAATGTTTATATGCATTGGTGGAAATGTAAATGAGTTCAGCCCTGTAAAAAGCAGTTTGGAGATTATTCAAAGAACTAAAAATGAAACTACCCATAAATTTCATTACTGGGTGTATACCCTAAGGAAAAGAAAGTATTCTACCAAAAAAACACCTGCACCTTTATCACAGCACTATTCACAATGGCAAAGTCATGAAATCAACCCAGGTGCCCATCTACAATGAATTGGATAAAGAAAATGTGGTACATATATAAGATGGAATACCAAGCAGTCATAAAGAAGAATGAAATAATGTCCTTTGCAACAACACGGATGCAGCTGGAAGCCATTATCCTAAGTGAATAATGCAGAAAGAGAAAACCAAATACCACATGCTCTCACTTATAAGTGGGAGCTAAACAATGGGTACACACAGACATAAAGATGGAAACAGTAGACACTGGGGACTCCAAAAGTGGGGAAGGAGGGAGGGGGCAAGGGTTTAAAAACTACCTGTAGCCTGGCTCGGTGGCTCAGCCTGTAATCCCGTGCCTTGGGAGGCTGAGGTGAGTGGATTGCCTGAGCCCGCGGGTTCGAGGCCCGCCTGGGCAAGCGAGACCTCATCTCTACAATAAATCAAAAATCAGTCGGGCGTGGTAGCGCGCGCCTGTAGTTCCAGCTCCTTGGAAGGCTGAGGCGGAAGGATCGCCGGAGCCCAGCAGGTCAAGGCTGCGGTGGCCGGGAGCCGCCACTGCACTCCAGTCTGGGCGACAGAGTGAGACTCCAACTCAAAAAAAAGTAAATAAATAGATAAATAAAAAATAAAAATAAAAACTACTTGTTGGGTACTGTGCTTACTATTTGGTTAATAAGTTCAACAAAATCCATGTAACAAACCTGCATATATACCCTTTGAATCTAAAACAATAAATAAAATAAATATATTTGTACATACACGTCTGTACACAAAAAATTTAAATAAAGTTATTTCTCATCTGAAAAACAATTGTAGCTATCATTATACAAGTAGTAGTGGTATAATTAAATGATAGCAAGTAGAGAATAAATAATCCACATTAACACAGTACAAGGTACCTAGAAGCACTCAATAATCAATTCAGCATCATCATTTTTACCAACACCACCATCATTATAATACCAAGATACCTTCTTTTTTCTGTCTACCTTTTACTGTTTCCACTTCCAATTGAGAAGCAACTATAATCAGGAATCTAGATAAGATTTTTTAAAAGATAAGTGTGTCTTTTATTTTATTTCCAGAGAAACTTATTTTCTATTTTTGCAGAATGTACTTGATCTAGAATAACTAATTAGGACAAAAGATGAGGCAATATACAAATAAGTTCAAAAATATTAATTATAAATGCATTATGACTTAATTCTCTTCAAATATTTCAGAATCTATTTAAAAATATTTAAATTATCTTGGGTTTTCTAATTTAAAAATATGGGTTTTCTGTAATTCATCTTAAATAATCAATATTTGTCAACATTTCTTTTCTCTCTGGAGGGTAGTAATTAGAATTAAGTAATAAATTATCATTAATGTACATAAATGTAAGTGTCATGTGTATCTTGTAAAATAAACATCTGGTGAAAATCTTGAGTGAATCTACACATTATAAAATAGAAAGCATTTTTCATTGTTTCTTAAAATCCTAAATACTTTTATTTCTTTCTTAAAATCGGGGGCTTTCTGAGTACCATCAGTCTTAGTTTATAATCTTCATATTTTTCCATGGCTCTGCATTTTCTTGTCTCTACTCTGCTCCATATGTCTGAAACACAGTCATTTAAAACAGCAAGCTTACGTTAATTACCAGAGACAAGTGTTAATGGATTTTAATTTTGCTTTATTAGAATTTATGCAAATTTTACTGTGTTGAGATTCCAAATAAAATCCTTAGTCACAACTTTTATTTTTTTATTTTTGCTGTTGACTTTATTTTGTAGAAGGAGATGCAAAACGTTTTCATTAATATTCAGTGATAGGAACTGTTGATATCAAAATTATTTAACGAGAAATAGGCACCATAAAATTATCTTTAAAACTGTTGAGTTTCATAATTTGTTAATTAGCTCTGATGCCTTTCCTCTATAGGTTCAGATATTCAGCTATTCTTTATGGTCTTATTTTTGTCTCAATGGCTCTATCTGCTTACTTGGTTTTGTCTTGATCAAAATGTGTGCACTGCTGTAAATTTAATAATATTATTTTCTTTCCATCCAACAGACTGTGACATAAGTTTATCGGAAAGTTGCTCTGGTGACTTGATAAATACTGTCCAAATGAAAGAGAATTTGAAAATTTTTTATGAATTACTGGCTCTAAAATTATTTCCATATTATTCAGGAAACATAAACACAATGTTAAACTTTCTAATATTCAAAACTATTCAAAATTACTTTCTATTTCCATAACTATTTTTGAAGTATTGTGTGACTTTATTTTATTGTAAAATTAGCATAAAATTTTATACTTTTCTGCAGTTCTGTATTTTTAATATTTTAACATGCTGGGTCTGTTATTTTTATAATTGGAAAATAATAGAAGTTATATTATAAAAGAAAGTTTTTTTGTTAGAAATATGAGGAGGACCCCTCCAAAATGAAATTTATTTATAGAAAATTGTGTATTCTTTCTTATATGTTTAGACTTCAGTCACCTTCAGCCTTCCCAAAACTTCCAGATAAAAACTTCGGTTGACAATTTGCATCACAATTTGTGGAAGAAATGTCTCAAGTTGTGGCACACAGATGACTGGTTCTTCTACCATGGCAATGCACCTGCCCACACTGTGCTGAGTGTTCTGTAGTTTTTGACCAAAAGTGGCATGACCCTCGTGTCCTACCCTCCCTATTCATCTGATCTTGCCCTATGCGACTTTTATTTGTTTCCCTGGATGAAAAAATCCTCAAAGGGAAATGTTTTGTAATGTGGAAGTGGTGAAGCAAAAAACGGTAGAAGCACTAACCGGCATCAAAATTGATGAGTTCAAGAACTGTTTAGAGCAGCGGAAAAAGAGTCTTCATAGGTGTATTGCATCAAACAGAGAGTACTTCGAAGGTGACTGAGGTTTAAACATGTGAGAATAAATATCAATTTTTTATAAATAAATTCCAGTTTTTTGGGTCCCCCCTTATTCATTTTAGTTTTGTGTACATGATTCTAAATTTTTTTAATTTTATTTTTTTAACTGGCAAATAATAATTGTACATATTCATGGGATACATAGTGATGTTTCAATATTTATAATGTATAGTGACCAGATCAGAGTAATTAGAACAACCATATATCCATCATCTCAAACATTTATCGTTTCTTGTGTTGGGAGCCTTGTTCCCAGTACTTACACAGACATTCTGTTATAGAGTCTCATAATATTAATAGCATAGCAAATGAAGTAAGGACTATTATCCCCATTTTCCACATTAGGAAACTGAAGCACAAGCTAGTGTCCAAGCTCATACAACTTATAACTGGCAAAGCCTGGATTGAAACTTGACTCTCAGCAGAAAGTTATTTCTTTTATACCATAGATACCTCAATCAATGGAGTCCAGTCCTGCGGTAAGGACTGTTTGCTTAAAGTAACTTCTCAAATACCTGCTTTTGATGATTTTTTAAATATGTCAATAAATTCTCTGATACATCTTCCGTAAAGAGGTGGAATTTAATTCCCTTCTCTAAGGAAGCTAGATTTTGTGACTGACTTCTAGCAAATATTATACAGTGGAAATGAAGGTACATCACTTCTGAAATTAGGTTATAAAAAGATTACAGCTTCTTGGTAACTGTCTTGAATCACTCACTCAGGGGGAAACCAACTGCTTTATCTTAGGACACTCAGGTAGCCTTATGGATAAGCCCTTGTGGCACAACTGAAGACCGCAGCCAAGAGCCACACATATGAGCCTTTTCTCAAGATCTAGCCAAAGTTTCAAATGGTGCAGTCTCAACCACACACTGACCAGAACCTCATGAAAGACCCAGAGTCGGAAGCACCCAACAAAATCACTCCCAAATTCCTGACCCTCTGAACCGTAAGATAATGAAGTCTTATTCCAAGTGACTACATTTTGGGATAATTTCTTATGCATTTATAGGTAACTAATGCAATGTGCTTGTCCAAACCTGTCATTCTTATATATAGAATAAATAAATTGAGGAGGCTGGGACCCAGGGTCCCATAAGATATTGGGACCTTAGATAGTACAAAGAGAGGTAAAAATTTTCTAAAACTCAGGAGACAAATATAGTACTGGATCATAGCTTCCTAGGGCACCACGTGGCTAGCAATACTCATGGTTAACAGCTAGACACTGAAATCAAACTTTCTGGGTTAAAAATCTAACTCTAATACTATACAACATGTACAGATTATTTTACCTCCCTGTGTTTGTTTCCTTATTAGTAAAATGGAAATACTAAGGAACTTTACAAAGTTTTTGTAAGGATGAATGGCACTGCATGAAAAGTACCTTCCTTAGTTCCTAAACCATAGTTAAGGCTCAATAAATGCTAATTATTACAATTAATAGAGTTGTAGGAAAGCAGAAAAGGAGTAAAATTTGGCTCTGTGTGAGCAACACCTTGAGCCCTCTCAGGCCCTGGGACCTGTCATGTATTAAAGTCACCATACCCAGCAGTCTGCTGGGTTGTGTGAGACCCAGAGACTCTAGGGCCCTGGGACACAGGGCACACAGGGATTTCCTGATGCCGATGATCTGATGGCCAATGAAGCCACCCAGTGGAGCGTCTGAAGTTGCTCATCCCACAAGGTACAAGTTTAGGGTTTAGTAGTTGTTCGAATGATGTGGCAACTAGGATTGTGTGCAGCTGAGGCAGGGGCACCAGGAATCCGCAAAGTGGTAAGAAAATAGGGTAAGAAAACCCAGGTCAATAATCAAGTGCAGATCTGGTTAAAGCACAATTGCACTGATGCTACCATTCGGAATGTTGGCCCATCTCTTAGTACAAAGAGCAAAATCCCTGTTATACAGAAGAAAAGAGCCTGTAATTCAACTTTCAAAGATGAGTTTTCCAAGAAAGAGGCATAATATGTTATTTAATCTCGCCCACAGTATCTGTCTTGGACTTTTACCACTTACACCCGATTAAGTACTCTCTTCCTCCTAAAGAAGAGATGCAAAGCCCTCTCTAAACTGACAGTGCATAATCTAAAAAACAGGATTTGGAAATGGCAATAGTGCCTACCATTATAATTAATGCCAGATGTCTTCGAAGACGGTCTTTCGCCTACAAATGAAACTCATTATTAGTCTTTTTCTCTGGGAGTTCCTCACTGTGTTATGCAGGAGTAGCAACAGCTGAATCATCCCTTGCAGTTTATTCTCAAAGGCCTTGCAATAAATCTGTTTCAAATTCTATAGTTCACCCTCCCCCACTACCTAAACGAAATATGCAGGAAATAGAAGCTAGTAAAATGATTTATAGCGGCCCACAGTCTGGTGGGGAATGTGACCATATCAAAGCAATGAATTCCAGCCCCTCCTTGACCATGCCCAGGTGGAAACAGAGTTGAAAGAATCAGGTATGAACCATGGGGCTCCAAAAAACTCTAAAGCAATGAACAAGGAAAAGAAGAAACAGAGCTAACCTTCTTAAAATGTACTTGTAGAACATTTAAGAAAATAAAAGCAGTAGAAAGAACTTTAGGACTAGAATCGATCCTTGAGACTATCCCTTTTAGTTCAACATTATTTTTTCATTCTTCTCCTATGCCACCCTTGCTTCAAAGCAGCAAAACTGAGGCTCCTAGACATTAAGTGGTTCTCTCCATCCCAGGCAGACCAGTTCTTTTGACTACTAATCATATTATCCTCCAGCTACATTAAATTTTACAAGATGCAGATGGATGGGCAGAGTGTCCAAAGTCAGAATAGCTCTTTCTCCAACAGGGTCCTGCAGGTGCTGCTCCTTACTTGGCTTTTCAATTCTGAACATCAAGATAAGGACGGTCAATGCCACTCAGGCGGTCATTATACCTGAAGGTTCTTTGAATGTGCAAATTTATACTGACATAAAGTACAGCACTGAGGAAAACTAAATCCACATCCAGAATGTAGGCAGGTTACTAGAAAGTTATTACGTAATTATAGAGATTCTTCACAACAGGCAGTGGGTTGTGATTCTAACAAGTAGCCTTTCCTCCTAAGAAAGGTATAGGTGAAGACCTTAGAAAATATTGTCAGGGAAGTATCTCTAGTTTGTTCTGATTCCTCCTCTTTCCTCATCAATTTCCTATTTGTCCTTGATTCATTCTATGTCCCTACCTATCCTTATGCATATCTGAAATCTTCCTTGTATCAGAACTCATATACTCTTCTCAGACAATTCTGTTAAGTTGCAATTGTTGAAAATTTTATTTGTAAAATACACAGGCTAAGGTAACTAATTGAAATTCTGCTGGCTCTAATCTTAATTCCTAGCTGCATAATTAATGCAATTGTTTGCAAATATGCTGTGCAAGTGCCTGTACCCTAATGTCTTCTGTGTTGCTTCTGTTAAGGGAGGCTTTATGATCCTCCCTTGCATTCAACAAGAAAAAAAAATTATCCGAGTTTAGTGGTGTCTTGGAAAAATCACTAATTCTTTTTTAGAAACCTCTTTGTTTGTTTGTGCCCTTTGGTTTATTGTTAAAACTCCATCTGCACCATGTGACCAGGCAATATGAGCTTTTAAAAAGGTGTTTTCTTGTTGGTATCCCTGCCTGATAATTCCATCCTTGTTATATTCTTTGTATGTATTCCTGGAGGAATGTCTGTGACTTGCTCCAAATTCCATACTCCTGAATTCTTTCAGGCACCCAAGAGCAAAAACAGAATTGAAGAAGATGAAGCAAAAAAAGGAGAAAGAAAACTGGAGAGAGAACATTAGATGAGAACGTACCCAAGGACAAGGTTCTTTCCAGACTCTTCCATCTCTCCTCTGGTGGCAGCCAAGGCCATGATCAGCAGAATGAGAAGGACACAAACCAGACGGGGTGCTGGGCAAGACAGAAAGACTATCTGAGAAAAGAGAAAGGCAAATCTTTTACTGGAAAGGTGTTTCACTATAAAGCACTTGTTTTAAAAGAGGTGAGGAATTTCATAGGAATAAGGCTTGTCGCCAAGATTCTGGTATCTTTCATCCTATATTTCTAATATCTTCTACAAGAGTAATTCTTAAATTTAAGTGTGTATAAGAATCACCCGGGGAGCTGGTTAAGTATTCAGATTTCAAACTCTCCCCCAGAGATACTGTTCCAACAAGATCCCGTGGGGCTCAGGAATCTAGACTTCTAACAAGCCCCCTATGTAAGAATTTTATTTAGGTAATCCCATAACTATAGTTTAAAAAGTATGTTCTACATAAAAACTACCCATTTCTGAAAAGGAAAGAAGAAGAAAGAAAATATAAAGGAAGAGAAATGAAAGGAAAAATGTACTTATTAAAAGAACTTTTCCCCAAATTGAAGTTCGTAAAAATCCAAAATGTACTAAAATTCAGATAAACATGAACTGAGCACTTGTATACCTTAAAATTTTATTTTAATAGAATCTGTGCAGATCATTTAACTCAAAAGAGAATGAGAACAATCAAGAGGCCCATTTTTATAAAATATTATTTTATTACCCTATTTACAATTTTTTTTTTAAAGAATAAATGTATTTTCAGAAAGAAAAAAAAAAGCCACACTATCAAATACTTCTTTTCGCCCTTTTCATGAAACAATTCACAGCCAAATACATTTAGCACATTAGGTCTTTGATCTCCAATTTCAACTAACCAGTAGGGCAATAGTTACATTTGAGGTCACAGTGAGGTCTTGACCTCTCTTATGGCTTTTTTCTTCACGGAAACTTCCATTCCCATCATCAACTTTTAAATAACTCACTAGTTGCCCAAGTTTTAATGCCTTAAATCAGAGCAAATAAATGTGAGCTTGAGTGAATATCAGCAGCATTCACTAAAATATTATTTCACCACTTGGTTTCCTACTAGAATCTGGATAGAAAAAATCACCCAGATTTTTTTTTAACTGTCTCTGTGGAATTGGTTCAGTTCTTGAGCAGTAAAGGTAACACATACATTTCCACAACATGAAGACTTTCTATGTATGTTTTATATGTGTACAGAGGCATATTATCATTTGACATTGTATTGTAGTAGCTTTATCTCTTAAAAAGTCACTCTATTCTTTTCATAGAAATAGCATATCATCAATTTATTCTGCTGTAAAAACTAATTTTACATTCAAAGTCTACAAGAGTATATTTAAAGATGAAATTATAAATCATAATGTTAGAAAAAAATCTCATTTAAAGATGTTTTGTATACTTAAATGCTCTCTCTCCTTTTTTTTTAGAAAGGTTGTGTTAGAATTGGCATGCACAAATTTTGCTGCCTGATTTCCTCATCACTGATTACAGCTGGTGGAGAGTTCATAAAAGAACAGAGCTAACTGTCAGAGCACATTAGCAGTTGCAAAGGAGGAGACAAAAGAAGAATGCCACCATTATTATTTATAGTTGTTCATTGGGGTGAGTTGAGTTTTACTTTTTCTTACCTGAGCAATAAAGAGAGCATGTCATCACTAAATACTGCACTTATAACCCAACTCTGTGTTCTAGTCCATGTCAGTATCTAGTATAGTTTTAACATGTTTATCTCCAACAAAAGTGGGCACAGACAGTGGATGCCAAATTAAAAATTCCTTGGGATTGTTCATTGTCTGCAGCATTGTAAGACTAAATATATCTCAATTAAACAAATCTAATTTTAAAAAGTAGTTCTTAGAATCAGAAGACCTATATCTGAGTATGGTCAGATGACATGGAACTGTGTAATCTCAAGAGAATAAAATGGTAAATAAAAATATGAGGTCCTCACTTCCACAGCTGATAATCTAATGTGGAAGGCAAATCTTAATCAAAACCGTATTTAAAAATTATAACTATTAACTGTACAAGATGAACTGAAATTAGTGTATGAGCATATGGTATAGTATAAACTAATTTAGAGGGTCAGAGACGACAACTAAGAAAGTGATATGTGAGTTGGGCTCTAAAGGATGAGTAGACATTAACCAGGAAAAAGGTTAACTAAGGGAGAGTCTAGGAAGAGAAGAAAAAGGGAACACTACAATTGACGACAGAGTATCAAGACCAACAGGAACACAGAAAAGAAAGTTTGTGTGAATCTGGGGCAAGTAGGCTGGGCACACAGGACCTTGCATACTGTATACAGGATTCTGGTCTTGACCTTAGAATTAGGGAGCCACTGAAAGGTTTTGTGTGAGTGTATGTGCATGAGTGAATGTGAATATGTGCATGTGTGTACACTCTCACAACACAAACTCCGGAGGAGGGATAGTACATGATCGTATTTGCACTTCAACTCAGTCACTCTAACTGGGATATGGAGAAGACACAGAAGATTGCAATGTGGATCAAACTACATGTGGGGACTGGAATAGGAAGCTAATGTCTTGTTTCATGTAAGAGGTGATGAAAAATTGGCCTGAGATAATTAACAAGGAGCATATCAGGAATGAAATCTCTGGCTCAGAACTGAATGAATGGTCCACAAAGGACAGAATTCAGGTTCAGGGAAGGAAGACAGGTCTTGTTGAGTTTGAGACTATCTTTGAGACAACCAAGTAAAGATAAGAGTAAACAGCTAGCTAATATAGATTAGAGCTTCCATGGTAGATCAAGGCTAAAATTATTTGAGTTGTGAAGAAATTCTAAAGGATATGTAGGATTTTAATATAGAGACTAAGGGACATTCCAGAAGGAACACATAATCACACTAAAGCAAGAACATATAGTGTCTGGTCTTTCATTAACCATTAATGCAAAGTATTTTCTTTTATAACACAATTTAATCAAGACTTTTAAAAAATTAGGCCCTATGAGGCATTAATCCATTATTCTCTTTCCTTCATCTAATAGAATATTAATTTTAGAGTAGACGCAAATAATAGATGAAGCAATCGCATAATAAAGGGTGTCTGCATCCTATGAAACTTGCACTCTCTTTTTTCTTATAATCTCTATTTTAAAAATTCTAAAATTTACTTCAGAATTATGCTTCCTTTTAAAGGCAAAAAAAATGTCGTGTAATCTTTACAATTATTTCTATAATTTGTTAAAATATTTGGTAGATTTTTGCCTCTGGGTTTTTTTTTTTTTCCAATTAGACCCATTGTCACAGAACACTTAGTCTGATCATCTGTAATTCACTATCAATAATAAAAAACAGAATTTGCAAATGAATTCTTTATTAAATTAGCTTATATGCAAATTATTCTTTTAATTAAGGTCAGTCCTCACTGACTGCATTCAAATATGCTTTCTAGAGGGGAAGAAAAATGTGCAGAATTGCAGTACAGTTTCAAGAATGTGTAGGGTGAAAACAACAAATCCTGTCTTACCTGTACCACACAGGGTTTGGGATGTGAATGTCATCTCTCATATGTGCCACAGTGAAAAAAATTCAGAAATTCTGCTTGAAGCAACAAATTTTGAAACCCCAGATAAAGTGTATGAACAATAATACATTTATTTATAATTAATTAATAGATTCTTTTTTATGCAGGTAAGAAGAAAAATATTTCAAATATTTTTCATTTTGTAAGTCATTTCAATAAGTAGACTAATTTACTATTTTTCAGATACAGAAGAACAAATAAAGCACCATTGACTATATGGGGGGACCCCAAAAACCCAAAATTTATTTATTAAAAAATTGTGTATTTATTCTCATGTTTAAATTTCAGACACCTTCAAAGTACTTTCTGTTTGATGCAATACACCTATCAAGATGCTTTTTCCACTGCTCAAAACAGTTTCTGAACTCGTCAATTTTGTTTTTATTTTTATTTTTTGTTTTAAAGTTGTGGGGTACAATTCAGAATTAGGTATACAAGTAGTCATCATACAGGTAAAGTTTGGGCTGACCTTTGGTCCCCATTTCGCCTGGTTTGAGATCAGGTACCCTTATTAATGTTATATGCCCCCCACCCCCACACTCCCTCCCCTGGTAGTTTCTGGCTACTGCCAATCTCTTTCTTATAGTATTATGGTAAATGTTCAGGGTCCACTTATGAGTGAGAACATATGGTACTCATGAACTCGTCAATTTTGATGCCTTTTAGTGTTTCTGTCATTTTTTTGTTTCACCTCTTCCACATCAGCAAAATGTTTCCCTCTGAGGACTTTTTTCATCTGGGGCAGCAACAGCAAAAAAAGTCACTCAAGGAAAGATTGGATGAACAGGAAGGGTGGGACTTGGGAGTCAAAAACTGCTGACCACTCAGCAGGTATGAGTAGGTGCATTGTCATGGTGAAAAAACCAGTCACAATTCAGGACGTTTCTTCCACAAATCTTGATGCAGTCTTCTCAAAGCTTCCAGATAAAAACTTTGGTTGACTGTTTGATATGGAAGAACAAATACTGTGTGTACTACAAGAGGTCTGCCTTCTAAAAGAAAATTCCAGGTTTTTGGGGAGTCCCTCTGGTACACACACACGCACACACATACATTATTGAGGACAACCTAACAAGTACAGATAGAATTACCTTCTGTAAACTCTTGCAAAAATTGATTAATTTAATATGATGTGATGTGAATGAGAATGTCGTCAACACAGAACTCAGCACACTGTGCAATTACGCCCAAGAAATTGACTACTGGTTTTAGGTTTTTGTGTGGCAAAACCTAGAACACAAACTAAGTCTTCAACATGCTTGTTATCATGAAATTATTTTTTTAAAAACAGTAAGTACTGCAATGAATTGTAACAAAGATTGCTTTTCAACTGGAAAAGATTTCCAGAGGATTTTCTTATTTACATAAAGTTTATGTTGGAAGTATAAACTTTTGAAAAGATGGCATAAATTTGGATGCGAAGATAGTAGATTCCAACATTTTCTTACACAGTTTCAGGAATGATACTTCTTTATTTCAATATGTATAGTATTTTAAAGTGATTCTGTTATAAATTTGGTATTTGAAAAATTGTCTCATATTTAGAGAACACGAAAGTTTGCCAATCCTTCAGAATAGTTGCCGTACAATTATCAGTGTAATAATTTTTAGGCCCTTCCATGTTTAGGTTCTACTCCAGATTCAGGGGATCCAAAGATTTAAAGATAAACAATTTCTGCTATCAATGGCCGAAACCTACCAGGAGAGAACAAGACATATACACGAAAGAGGTAATTACTCTATAGAAGCAAAGTAATAGGAGTGGGAAAATGATCAGGGGTGATTTCATAGTGATGTAAATTTTGAGTATAAATTTGAAAAACAAACAAGAATTGGGCAGATACATAATTTAAAAATAGACATTCTAGAGAGAGTGCACAATTAAGTTCAAGAACAGTGGAGACTGAAAGACCTCAGTATGCTTATAGAGCTATAGGTAATTATGGATGATGGGAATTCAGGAAGAATCTGAAAGGCACTGTATCAAAAAAATAGACTTGCAAGTCAAATACAAAGACATTTGCCACTCACTAGACTATAGAAGACCATTAAAGAATTTGAACAGAAAAGTGATGGGATTTTATTCGGGTCATCTTACCCCAATGGACATAGAGATGCTGAAGTCTATCTAAATAGTGAAAAGTGATACCATGTTTTTAAAGACATTAAATTAATATTAATAGAAATGTCAATTCTTACTAATGATCTTAAGGTTTTAATGAAATTGAATTTAAATGCCAATAATGTTGTTATTGTTTTCTTTGGGTAGAGATTCGGAACATGACAACATCATTCTCAAGTTCATTTTAATTTTTAAGCTCATTATTTTACACTAAGTATCTCATCCGACACTCACAGAAACCTTAAGAAATAAAGATCAAAATTATGCCAATTTGTCAGATAAGAATTCTGAAAATGAATCAATATAAATATTCAAAATCACATAGTAAATAATGTGCAATAGGCAATAGCTTTTTGTCTTAAATATATTATAAATGACTTCCTTATATCAATATATTAGAAATTTGAAATAATCTAAATGTGAAGCTACAGGACAATAGATACATAAACTATGATATATTAATATGAATAATTAATATATATCAATAATTTTAATAAGCATAAAAACTTAAACACAATTTTTTAAGGATAGCAAAGATAAAATCCATTTATATGCTGTTTTTAAGAGACATGCCTAAATTATAAAGATACAGAAAGATTGAAAGCCAAAGGATGGGGGAAAATATCAGAAAAGACACAACCAAATGAAATTTGATATATTTATATCAGTTCAGATAAAGTAGATTTAATCAAAATCTATTAATTATAAAAAGAACTATCACATAATTATAAAAAAATCATTTCATCCAAAAGCAGAATAGTTCTAAGTATGTATGCACACAATAAGGTGGCCTGAAAATATATCACACAAAAATCATTAGAATTATATAAGAAGAAATTGACAAACACATCATCAGAGCGAGAAGTTTTAACATACTTCTAGTAATTGCATCTCAAGCAGACAATATTTTGTCGTATACAGATATGATTGGCATACATAGATCAATGCACTAAAAATTGAAGTACATGTTCTTTTCAAGTATACATGGAACATTTATAAAAATTGATCATGTAAAAGACCACAAAATAATTTTAATGACCTTCACAAAATTAGAAGCATAGATCACAATCTCTGATCACAATGCTATTAAGTTATAAAATGACCGCAAAAAAGTTAATTACATCTCTCACCACCTGTATCTCTGGAAACAGACAAATAAACTTCTATGCAAAATATATAAATAACTGAAATAAAAAGCTAGTTTGGAAATAAAATGTTTTGCATATAACTAGTTAACACTTAAGCAGCACATACAAATAAGAGAAATATTAATACTGAAATGGATAATGACAAAAGGTGAAATACCCGAAAGAAAAAGTAATAAAGAAACATTTAAAAAGAACTACTCGCACTAAAAGTTTAAGAAAGACAAATTAACCCAACACTAAATTATCATGGTGCACCAATTACATTAGCAAAATTTTATTTACTTTCAGTACTCATTGTTGGTCTAGAGTAAAATGAATTGTATATCTATGTATTGTTGATGACAGTACAACCTGGTATGATCTTCAAATGCAATACTGAACCATAAAACAATTCTTACATTTTAGCAGAGTAATTCCACAGTTTGAAAGGGTTCCTTTAACACAACTTGCTTATCCCTGCTTGAATGTAGGAGTCTTTGCTTTTGCCACAGCTACTGAAAGAATTTTGTTTCCTTCACCCAGTTGAAAAAGTACCCATTTCTTCCATTAACTTCTAATGGCTCCATTTCTGTAAAAGCCAATATATACAATTTTAAAAAGTAACTGTACAGCATAACTCCAGGTAAATATGAGAAACACTGAACAAAACCACCCTGATGTACATTATACATTACATGAAAAGCATGCATTTTGTATCAACAGTTGTTACTCCCTATTAGGAAAATACATGTAACAGTTCCCAAAATGCCTGAAGGGAATGTGTGTAAGATTGTACATAACTTTTGTTCTTGGCTAGGTTTTGCTTATCTCTCTGAAGGTTTGAGGATTTGTTGGATTGTTTTGAGCAAAAAGGAGAGTAACTGATGAACTTTGTCTGTTGGCTATTGATTTAACCTATGGATGGAAGTGCTTTCTCTTAAAACAAAGTTTAATAATTTTTTTAAAAAATAAAATCAAATAAAAAATGTTTTAAAATTTTCCTTTTTGTCCAACTGACAAACATTAAGAGTTCGTTGTATTGGATTAAAGTGACCATGTTAGCTACTAACATGGCCTGTTTAGGAGAAATTTGGATTCCTGTCAATGACTTCTGCAGTCAATGACAGAAATGGATAAACAAGAGAGTCCTTGAAAGAACAGGAAGTAAGATGGCTTGTTTAACAACCCTGTTGGTGTATCCTGCCATGGCGTTGAGAATCCTTGAAACTCACTGGAGTTGTCTTCCTGGTATGTAGTTATACTGAAAGGTAACAATCAAGCTAAATTAAAAATCAGTAGATGACTTAGGAACAAGGATGCTTTCTCTCCCTATTCTACTAGATTTAGAACTATTTTTCTTTTTTTTTTTCTTTTTTTTTCTTTTTGTTATTTTAGAGTTGTGGGGTACAAATGAGGATTTACTACATAAGTAAGTTGCATGCAGGTGAGGTTTGGGCTTCTAGCTGACCCTCTCTCCTCCTGATAGTAGACCAGGTACCCAGTGTGTTGCCATATGCCCCCCTCCCGCCCTCCCCTCTTCTAATAGTGTCCAGCATCTGCTAATCCCACCTTGTGCTCAAGTGACCAGTGATCAGGGACTGCTTATGAGCAAGAATATGTGGGATTCAGGTTTTTGTTTCTGTGACAGTTCACTTAGTATGATGGCCTGCAGTTGCATCCATGAGGCCGCAAAGGTCATGATTTTGTTCTTTACGGTTGCATAATATTCCATTGTGTATATGTACCACATTTTCTTTATCCAGTCCACTTTGATGAGCATCCGGGTTGGTTCCATATTTTTGCTATTGTGAATGGTGCTGCAATAAACCTCCATGAGCAAGTGTCTTTTTGGTAGAGCGATTTATGTTCCTCTGGGTATATTCCCAGAAGTGGGATTGATGGATTGTATGGAAGTTCAATTTGTAGTTCTTTGAGAAATCATCACACTACTTTTCACAAAGGTTGAGCTAGCTTACATTCCCACCAACAGTGTAGAAGTGTTCCCTTTTCTCCACAGCTTTGCCAGTACCTGTTGGGTTTTTTTGCTTCTTAAAGATAGCCATCCTTACCAGTACTAGAAAGTATCTCATTGTAGCTTTGATTTGCATTTCTCTGATGACTAGTGAAGTTGAGCATTTTTTTATGTGTTTGTGGGCTGCTTTTACATTTTTCTTTGAGAAGTGTCTGTTCATGTCCTTTGCCTACTTTTTATTTTCGTTTATTTATTTTTTAACGTTTAAATTTTTTATTTTAAAATTGTGGGGTACGATTCAGGGCTAGGTCTACAAATATTCATTGTGCAGGTGCCCCTGTTGATGAGGTGTGAACCTCTTCCCCAGGCAGATTTAAACTACTGTCAATCCCACCTCCCCGGCCCCCTCCCAACCCCTCAGATTCCCCCTGCTGTAAATTATTTTCTTGTAGTATTGTGGTAATTGTTCAAGGTCCACTTATGAGTGAGAACATGTGATATTCAGTTCTTTGTTTCTGTGAAAGATCACTCAGTATTATAGACTCTAATTCCATCCAGTTTGCTGCGAAGTTGATGATTTTGTTCTTCTTTATGACTGAGTAATATTCCATTGTGTATATGTACCACATTTTTCTTATCTAGTCCTCTTTTGATGGGAAGCATGGTTGGTTCCATGTTCTTGCTATTGTGAACAATGCTGCGATAAACATACATGTGCAAGTATCTTTTTTTATAGAGTGATTTGAGTTCTAACAGGTATATTCCCAGTAGGGGGATTGTGGGATCATACGGAAGGTCGATTTTTAGAGCTTTTAGGAGTCACTACCCTGATTTCCACAGAGGCTGTACTAGTTTACACTCCCACCAACAGTGTAGAAGTGTTCCCTTTTCGCTGCGTTCTCGCCAGCATCTGTTATTTTTTGAGTTATTGATGATGGCTATTCTGACTGGAGTTAGGTGGTATCTCAGTGTAGTTTTAATTTGCATCTCCTTGATGACTAGTGAGGTTGGACATTTTTTCATGTATTTGTTGGCTGCTCGTATGTCTTCTTTTGAGAGCTGTCTATTCATATCTTTTGTCCACTTTGTAATGGGGCTGTTTGTTTTTTTTTGTTGTTTTGGTTTTTTTTTTCGTTTCAGCACATTTGAGTTCCTTGTAGATCTTAGTTGTTAGGCCTTTGTCAGACATGGAGTTGGCAAATATTTTTTCCCAGTCTGTGGGCTGTCTCCCTGATCTCTTGATAGTTTCTTTGGCTTTGCAGAAGCTTGTCAGTTTGATGAGGTCCCACTTGTCTATCTTATCTCTTATGGCCTGGGCACGTGGGGTTTTGTTCAGGAATTGGTTGCCTTTTCCAACTTCCATAAGGGTGTCTCCTGCATTTTCTAAGGTTCTTACAGTTTGAGGTTTTACATTTAGGTCTCTGATTCATTTAGAGTTAATTTTTGTATATGGGGATAGGTAGGGGTCCTATTTCAATCTTCTGCACTTTGCCTACTTCTTAATGTTGTTGTTTGTTTCTTTGTTCCTTCCCATTTGTTTGAGTTCCTTGTAGACCCTGGATGCTTGTCCTTTGTCAGATGCATAGCTTGCAAATGATATTTTTTTCCCATTCCATGGCTTGTCTCTTTACTCTTTTGATGGCTTCTTTTGCTGTGCAAAAACTTTTCAGTTTGATAAGGTCCCACCTGTCAATCTTAGCTTTTGTTGCATTTGCTTTTGAGGACTTGACCATGAATTCATTGCCTAGGCCAATGTCCAGGAGGGTTTTCCCTAAGTTTTCTTCTAAGATTCTTATAGTCTGAGGTTTTACATTTAAGTCCCTGATCTATTCTGAGTTAACTTTTGTATATGGTGATAGGTAGGGGTCCGTTTTTATCCTTCTGCATGGCTGGCCAAATATCCCAGCGCTATTTGCTTAATATGGTTTCCTTTTCCAAGTGTTTATTTTTGATGACTTTGTCTGTCTAAGATAAGTTGGTTGAGTAACTGTGATTTTATTTCCAGACTCTCTGTCCTATTCCACTGTTCTATGTGCCTATTCGTGTACCAATACTATGCTGCCTTGGTTACTGTAGCCTTGTAATAATATTTAATGTCTAGAAGTGTGACACCACCAGCTTTGTTCCTTTTGCTGAGAGTTGTTTTAGCCATTTGTGCTCTTTTTCACTTCCATATGAATTTCTGCATTGTCTTTTCCAGGTCTGTGAAAAAAGTTACTGGCAATTTAATAAGGATTGCGTTGAATATATAGATTGCCTTGTGTAGGATGGATATTTTGATGATATTGATTCTTCTAGTTCATGAGCATGCAATGTTTTTTCCATTTGTTTGTCTCATCCTTGATTTCTTTGAGCAATGTTTTGTGGTTTTCACCGTCAAGGTAGATTTAGAGCTATTTTCCAAGATCGCCATACCCCAAGTCAATGTGCTTTTGCAATGAAGAGTTGGGCTGCAAGAAAATAACATTTAGAGAATCACTATCATTTGTTTAGCACTTACTGTATGCCAGTCTGTGTGAATTGCTTTACATGTGTTATTTCATTTAATACTCGCATCAACCCTATGACATAAACCATTTTATTTTCATCATTGAAAAGAATAAAAAACTGAAGCACAGAGAGGCTTAGTAACTTGTCCAAGGGTACATAGATAGTAGGAGGAAGAGTCTAGATTTCAACTGTCAGAAGAAAAGGCATGGTCCCCTTTACAATGAGGTGGAGACAGCCTCAAAAGTTAATTCTTGCCCAGTCTTCAGTATAGCACTTTAGAAAGTGTCAGGTCCAGGAGTCAGACCTTAGTACTGTGTATTAACCACATCTTTGATTTCCTGTATTCTAAAGTTTTGCCATCTGGGCCTTGCTGAACCTGGAGGGACATCCCCTATATCCCAGAGTCCACTGTAATTGTTCAAACTAGCCAATCCTAAGTCTATTTACTCTGTTTTGTCTGTTTCTTCCCATGGAAACCATAATAAGGCTCTTGCCCATAGTTCTACCCTCTACCCCTGCCTTCTGACTGACCCTGGTACTTTCCTTGTGATCCTCCCTTGATGTGGCATGACTCCCTTTTTCTCTTGGAGTCTATGAGTAACAGACTATTTTTTCCTTGGTAGTCATCTCTTGATCTGTTGGCCTCACCATACCTGAGTAATATTAATATATATTTTAAAACATACTGTGCTGTCAATTTCTATAGTTTTTCCATCATGACAAATGGACTCTTATTGTTATCAGATGTATATAAAGCTTTCCCCATGGCAAAGTAGGTAAGTCTTCTTGTACCTATCAAAGACATCTAAATATATGTATAAAAATGCTATCAATGTCTTCAATAACTTTTCATCAATTAACATGTCAATTTATTACTTTGCTAAATGCAAAGTGATTAAATAAGTTCTAGAAAGACTTACCCCAATTTCTATAGCCAAATCTGATTAAGAAATACATTAATTTTGTTAAAATAAGCAGACTATTGGTATTTTTAAATACATAATGATTCATTTTCAGGCCTAATAAATCGCTGCCCTTGGTTAATTGCTACATCAGTCTATACTGGACATTTGACATGTACATTTCAAAGATATGATTTCAAGACTTTTCTTGATAGAGATACAGAAATGTATTCATTATCAATTCCAACATCTGTAGCTAACGTGAAAAAATTAAACATCTTAAATTTTTTCATGTTTTGAAGTTATTTTAAATGGTTAAATTGATTTCTTCTTTTCAAAAAAAAGTATAGGGGGAAAAATTCTCCCAGGCTAAAGTCCAATCAGGCCCGATCAGCGGAGTTGTAGCCTGAAGCGAATTTTTACAGCTCAGTTATAAACCCTTGAAATAAGAGTTCATAATGGAAACGGCTGCTCAACCTTAACTATTGCGGGTGCCACTGTAATAAAAACGGCAGGAGTTCACATTAACATCGGCTTCCCTTACACTCTTTCCTGTTAGCCATCCATTAACCAAACTACATGACCTAATGGAGGTAAAGGCTATAGCTTTACTCCCAACAAAAATAACAAGATAGGCAACTTACAGGTGGTAAATAACATATTCCCCCAAACATCAGCGTGTACAAATATCCCCTGGAGGCTACTCTCCAATCTAGAGAATAACATCCCACTCCAATGATTTCAAATTAGGAATAACATCCCACCTCACAAAACACTAAGCAATGACACCTATTTCCTGTTTATTTTTTTTTAATGTATTACATTTGCAATACTTGTAAAAGAAATGATGTTTTTAAAAATTATAATGGGACTATATATAATACATTCATAGTACACTGACAGGTAGATGATTTCCCAAAATTAGAAACAAAATTTGAACTGAAGCAACTGAATATTTCACTCATAGATACCACCACAGTGTGACCCAGATTAAAATACAGTGGCATTTTACTTGAATGTCATCTTTGAAATCCCAGGAATAAAGAAGCATTTTTGAGTAATTGTAATATGCCCAGATGCTTTGTGTCTATTGTTTAGTTCTTATAATAGAGCCCCATTATCACTCTCCATTTACCTGTAAGAGAGTTGAGGCTCAGATTGGGTAAATAAGACTTTGCTTTCATAGTACTTATAAACAGAAGGGTAAGAGGAGCCATGACTTCTGTCTAATGGTAAACTGTGCTGTTATTTTACGAGGGAGAAAGAAGAGAGAAAACATCACATCCATTATTTTTTTTTAGTCCAGTCAAGTGACATTAACTGTTTTTTAATCAAAAGATAACTGCCTTGGAGAGCTTTAATGTTGAAAAACCTTATTCTGAGACTCTGTAAGGTGTGCTAGATTAATCTATGTAGTTACATAGAACTGGAAGCCACGCCTCTCCTGCTAACCAAATGGACTGACCCTTCTAGGATTTCATATGGCTTCTGAAAGCCTGGAAAACTCACCATCTAGTGAACCATGCTACCTTCCTGAATATGGCATCATAAGCACCTTCCTTATGATGATATGCTTTTGAGTCTTTACTCATAAGCAACCACCCTGCCCCTCAGTTTTGAGTTCCATTCTGTATATGACAATGAGACAATAGCAATGTTCCCACACATAATTTTCAGCCTGTTTCCACATGAAGGTAAGCTTGTTCGACTTCATTTCCAGGCTATCTACCAACTTATTTTTTAATTTGAAACTCTTCAAATTAAAGAGGTCACTGAATAAAGGGTAAACACTTAAATGTCTACTCTGTTAACATAACCACCCCCTGAATCATCTTCAAAAATAACTCAGAACTTGATTGTGAAAAGGGTGGGAGGAAAGGGAGATGAGTCCCATGGTCTCTATGAAGCCAGTCTTGACAAACTGGAAGTAGGGTATCTACTCAACGTATCTCTGTCTGAGCATGCAACAGCCCTGGCTCTTCACCCACTGCAAAAAAATACAGTGGTGCCATTGTCTAGGATGTAAATGTCTTAAATATTTATTTACATAGCTTCTGAACTGGGTCATTGTTTATATTGTCACCTGCATAGTCTATAATGTTTTTCTTTTTCCAAATTGACTTTTAAAAGTAAGATAGAAACTACCATTCTTTGATTTATTTGTGAGACATAGCCAGCACTATATCCAGGTGGATATTTTAAATCAATAGTTTTAATTGATTAAGGGAAAAGAGTGGAAAGATATCTGACTTCTTAAATACACGTGCATGTGTGCACATACACATACTACAAATAGATATAGATACAGAGGTGATGTAAAGTGATTTTAAAGGAAGACAATATTAACATAGTGCTGCATAGGTACACATTTTCTTTGCAAAATTAAAAAAGGTCATCTGACAACTTTGGGAAGCTCTTGAAAGTAAATAGAACTTTCTGAAAAAAGCAAACTGCCCCATTAAAAAGTGGGCAAAAACATGAATAGACACTTCTCAGAAGAAGACATACGAGCGGCCAACAGACACATGAAAAAATGCTCGGCCTCACTAAGCATCAAAGAAATGCACATCAAAACCACATTGTGATACCCCTAACTCCAGTAAGAATGGCCATCGTTAAGAAAACAAAAAACAAAAGATGCAGGCAAGAATGCGGAAAAAAGGGACCGCTTCTATACTGTTGGTGGGAATGCAAACTAGTTCAACCTCTATGGAAAACAGTGTGGTGATTCCTAAAAGAACTAGAAATCTATCTTCCATGTGACCCAGCAATCCCCCTTCTAGGAATATACTCAGAGGAACTTAAATCACTCTACAAAAAAAATACCTGCACACACAATGTTTATTGCAGCACAATTTACAATAGCAAAAACATAGAACCAACTGTGCTGCTCACCAAAACTGGACCGGACAGAAAATATACATGATGAAATAATACGCAGCCATAAAGAAGAACAAAATTATGGACTGCACAGCAACTTGGATGGATTTAAAATCTATAATACTCAGTGATTTATCACAGAGACAAAGAACTGAGTACCACATGTTCTCACTCATAAGTGGGCCCTGAACATTTACCATAATACTATAAAAAAGGAACTGGCAGTAGTTGGAAACTGCCGATGGAGGGAGGGGGTCAAGGACACACATAACATCAATAAGGGCACCCGATCT